>CAUYPK010047662.1:0-40002 GCA_963574355.1 Loris lydekkerianus
TACATCTTACAATGGTATATCTGAAACTTAGTAAATGTGGAATGTAAATGTCTTAACACAATAACTGTGAAATTGCCAGGAAGGCTATGTTAACCAGTGTGATGTAAATGTGTCAACCGGTCTGTGAAACTAGTGTATGATGCCCCATGATCATATCAATGTATACAGCTATGATTTAATAAAAAAAATAAAATAAAATCTATAAAGGAAAAAAAAGAAAAAATAATATTTGTTTCTCTCCATTCTGTTGATGTAATGTGTAATATTCATTAATTTGAATGTCTTTATCCTTGAATCCATGTATAAATTCTACTTGATGATCATTAATAATGTTTTCAATACGTTGTTGAATTCAACTTGCAAGTATTTTTGTTAAAGATTTCTTCGTCTGTATTCATTAAAAATGTTGGCCTGAAAATTTCTTTTTTTCATTGTGTTATCTGGTTTTGGTATTAGAGTATTATTGATCTTAAGGGTAAGGGTAAAACTCAGCAAATGTGAAATGTAAATGTCATGCCACGGTGACTGGGAAAATGCCAGGAAGGCTATGTTGACTATTGGGATGAAAATGTGTCAAATGGTCTGTGAAGCTAGTATATGATGCCCCATGATCATATCAATGTACACAGCTATGATTTAATTAAAAAAAAGACTTTGGGTGATAACTTCAGGGGAAAAGATGTTGATTTCTCTTGTGCAAGCGTCAACCATTCCACAGAATTTAGATGAAACACTGGAATTATCTCTAGCTGGTAAGAGGTTACTTATATTTACGTTCTAGAATGGTTAAAGCAGTGATTCTTAATTATTTCACTATTCATCAAAAATAGTTTATCCACAAAATAGATGAAATATGGATAGAGGTGCCAAGGATCAAGGGCTTTGCAGTAGGAAGTGTCTTTATACTGGAACATTCTCTCTTCTGAACCTTTTTGTCACCCAAATCCATCCCTCACTATCTTGGGTCAGAGGAAGAAGTGTTGTCTCTCTTTTCAAATGCAGCCATCGTAAGTTTACTCATGATCCTCTATCCCACGTCAACTTACCAATCAGTGTTTCTTTACCCTTCCAAAACCTATCTCTCTTTCCGAAGAGTACAAAAGTGTTACACATTTTAAAACGTGTTAAACTCAAATAACATTAAATATCATAAAAAATACTAATCATGGGACTATAACAAATACTGTTTCAATTTCAAATCATGAATCGACCCTCCATGATTCCTGTGTTACCCTATGGAAGTACAGCACCTGCACCCTGACCCTGCATTGAATGTTAGTGTGCTAAGCTCTCACTCATTTCCCTCATAGAACATTAAAATTCTTCTTCTCTACCAAGTTCTTCTCTTAACCTACCAACTTCATAAATCTCCCTCACCACTCCACCAAATAGTTCCTAAACTTTGCTTTTGCCACAAACAAGTAATTACCTGTCCTCTCTTTGGCCTTCTCAGAATAACCACCAAAGATGCTCATGTCCCGACCCCAGAACCAGTGAATACAGTAGGTTTCATGGCAAGAAGAAACTAAAGTGGCAGATAGAATAAAGGCTTCTAATTAGCTGGCCATAAATTAGGGAGATTTCCCTGGGCAAGCTATGTGTGCTCAGTGTGAATACAGGAGAGAGAACCAGAGAGATGGCAATGTGAGAAAGACTCAGCACAGCGCTGCTGGCTTTGAAAAATGGGGAAGAGGGTTATGAGCCAAGGAATGCAGGCAGATTGTGGAAACTGGAAAAGACCTGCCAACATCTTTGTTTTAGCCTCATGAGACCCATTTCAGACTTCTGACATACAGAACTTAATATTAAAATTTTGTAGTGTGCTATTGTTTATGGTGATTTGTGACAGCAGAAAACAGAATATGAATACACCCTGCTAATAGTCTTCCTCTGCAGTCTTCATCATTGTGCACAGAAGGGTAATCTAGAGACAGACAAATCTTTATTTTAATATCTTTACTTCTAGTTACAAGTAGCCTTGGACAAATCTCTAAATGTCAAGCCATGATTTCTTCATACATAAAATGCACCAGTGCACACCACAGATTCACAAACAGATTAGTTCAAGTGGTTCCACACTGGGGGAAGTAGCCTTTGATAAAATAGTCTCACCAAGATAAAAACACAAACAACACTAAAAATAAGTCCAAGAGAAGGGGTAAGTGAACTAGCTTCTAGGGTTTCTACAATATATTGCACAAAATGTAAATATGTGGGGCATTCAAAGAAAAAGAAAAATGGGACTCACCTACATAAAAAAAAAAAAAGCAAGCAACAAAACCTGCCCGTGAGATAGACCAGATGTCAGCTATAACAAAAACTCCAAATAATTTATTATAAATATATTCAAAGAACCACAAAACCATGCTTAAAGAAGTGAAAGAGGATACAAGGGCAATGTATCAAATACAGCACATCAGTGAAGAGACAGAAGTTACAGAAAAGAGCCAAAAGGAAGTTTTGGACTTGAAGAATGTGAGAAACAAAATGAAAAATGTACCAGAAGTCAAAATGGTAGATTTGAACTGGCCAAAGAAAAAGTGAACCTGAACCTACATCAATGAAAATTATAAAATCCAAAGAACAAGGAGAAAACAGAACAACAAAATATAGTTGAGTAATACCACTGAAGTATTGAGAGTAAAAAAAATACTACCCACCTATAATTCTACAGCAGAAAATATTTTATTTAATTAAGACAAAGCAAAAACATTGGTGGACCAAAAAAAAGTGAAAAAGAATTTATCTCAGCAGACCAACCCACAAATAATATTAAAGGACATTCTGCAGGCAGAAAGAAAGTAATCCAGATGTAGCTATGGATCTAGCTGGGCATGGTGGCTCACACCTGTAATCCTTGCACTCTGGGAGGCTGAGGCAGGAGGATTGCTTGAGGTCAGGAGTTTGAGATCAGCCTGAGGAAGAAGAGCCTTTCTCTAGAAAAAAGTAGAAAGTTAGCTTGGAGTGGCAGCAGGCACCTGTAGTCCCAGCCCCTCAGGAGGCTTGTGCTGAACTATGATGAGCCCACTGCACTCCAGGCTGGGTGAAAAAGTGAGACCCCATCTCAAAAAACAAACAAACAAACAAACAAAGAATGAAGGGAAAGAAAATACGAATCTACACAGTAATAAAGAAGGTCATAAGTACTAATTATTTGTATAATTATATATAACAATTTTTCTCAATCTTGATGTCTTAAATAGTTAACCACTTAAACAAAAATAATAGCAAAGTATTCTGAATTTAATAATAGATATGAAAGTAAAATATGTGATAACAATAGAATCAAAGGTCAGGAGGAATAAATAAACATACTGTTATAAAGTTCTTACACTGTATGTATGTAGTATAATATTTTTGAGAGGTGTACAATAATAATTGAATTAATGAAATATATTTTCAATCCTAGATCAACTATTCATAAAATAACAGTCATACCTAGTAAGCCAAAAACAGGGATAAGATATGCTATAATATTTCATAAATCTAAAATAAGAAAGGATAATAGAAAATAAAGTATATATAAAAATGTATATATGTTTGATTACTTTTAACAAAATGATGTTCTTTCAATGGGGAAATAATAGTCCCTTTAATGAACCCACCACCTCTGGTATATGGGGCCAGTGCCCTACTTCTTTGAGCCACAGGTGCCACCCAATAGTCCCTTTAATGAAATGTTCTAGAACAACCGAATTCTTATAGCAAAAAGACAAAAAGCATTCATCTTTATCTTATAACATATACAAAAGTTAAGTCCAAATGAATCACATAGTTAACGCAGGGACAAAAGTTATAAGACTGGAAATATATTTGTGACCTTTGAGTAGACCTACCATTTTTGGTAGAAAACAAACAGCATAGACCATAAAAGAAAAAAATTGATAACTTTACTGTCAAAATAAATGTTTCATCTTCCAAAGATACTATTACCAAAATTAAAATTTCAGACACATACTGACAGAAAATATTTCCTATAAATATGTATGATAAATGACACGTGTCCAAAAATTATAAAGAACTTTGACAACTCCATAACAAAATGACAAACATATCCCAATAAGAAAATGGACATAGATGTCCCAAGAGATTTTACCAAAAGATACAGAAATGGCAAAAAAAAGTACATTAAAGTGTCCAACATTATTAGTCACTAGAAAAATGCACTTTAAAACTACAAAGAGATGACACTATACACTCACTAAAAGAGCTAGAAGTTAAAAGACTGACAATATTATTTTGGCAATGATGTGGTAGAATTAGAAGTCTCATACATTGCTGATAAAACTGCAAAATTGTACAGACACTTTGTAAAATAGGTAGCTTCTTATAAAGTACCTTATAAATATAACATTCACTTAGGACCTGTCATCTCTCCTTTGGATAGCTCCTAAAGAGAACTGAAAAATGTATGTACGCAAAGACTTGGACATGAATGTTCACAGCAATAGTATTCATAATAGTCAGGAACTGCACCCAATCCGAATGTGCATCACCAGGTGAATGGGTAAGCAGATGGAGACACATCCATCCTGCGGAATACTACTCGGCATTAAAGAGGAAACTAACCCCACACACAACAGCAGGGTGAATTCTCAAAAGCATTTTGCCAATGGAAAGAAGTTAGACACGAAAGACATTTTATGACTCCCTCTCTATGAAATTCTAGACAAGGCCAAAGTATAAAGACAGAAGGCAGATCAGTGGTTCCCTGTCCCAGGGCCTGGGGAGAGAAGACTGCAAAGGGGCACAAAAGAACATTGTGCAGTGATGTAAACATTCCACACCGGGTTCTTATGGTCCTAATGTCACTATATAGAGCTACCAAAACTCACCAAATTACTCAGTAAAAATCAGTGAATTTCAATAAAGCTGCTTTGAGAAGTACATATCAATTCCCCAGTCCCTGCCCAGGGAGATCAAACTAGAAACTGAAGGAGATAGAGCCCTAGAAGCTCTGGAGGTTTTTGAAAACCTCTCCAGGTTTATGACCTTAACAGACAGGCAGCTGTGCAGGGGGACTAACTTCCAGAGCAACTCCATCATCAGTCCCCATTTCTGCTAATTAGCAGTAGTAGTAGCACATTGGTCAGTCCTGGCACCCTCAGACTTAGTGATGGCTGATCTTAAACTTGACACATGTTTAAACACTTCCTACTCTGTATCTTGGTTAGTCCAAAAACTGGACTGTGGCTGTACAATCAGGGAGTGGGTCATCAGGCCAGTATGGCCAGCAGGAAAAAGCCGAAGCACAGGGAATAAACAGAGCTGCAGAGAGTTTTATCGTTATTACTGCTACTACTGTTATTATTTACTACATATGTTCAGATATAACTGTACTTTAAAACAAAAATTTCAAGCCATAAAAAACAGGTGAAATGATTGGAAGTGAAATTAAACTTTCATGTCGTCTTCCCTTTCGTATATGTCCTATAATCAATTTAGTCATGACAAATGCCACCAGAGTGCACAGCACAGCCGTAGGAATCATAGGGTCATGGCTCTGAAAGCTGGCTCCACTGAGGTTTAGAAAAATAGAAGAGCCAAAGTTCTCCCCCATAAATTTTATGGCTGGCTTGGAGTGAGATCTGGGAATCTGTATTCTAAGTATCCCCGCTGGTTCTAATGTGAGGCCAAGTAGGGACTGTCATTGTGGCTACAAGAATGTATTAAGATAAATTC
This sequence comes from Loris lydekkerianus, assembly GCA_963574355.1. Lineage (NCBI taxonomy): Eukaryota > Metazoa > Chordata > Mammalia > Primates > Lorisidae > Loris > Loris lydekkerianus. The sequence goes on from CAUYPK010047662.1 coordinate 5,683, forward strand.
CCTCTTGTCTCTGATCAGCCTCAAGACAAAATGGACAGAATCATACATTCCATCCATTCAAATTGACCAAGGCCTCATAGACGGAGAAGGCACCAGAAGTCATTTTTTTTTTTTCGTTTTTCTAATACCCTCTAGGCAAGTAGAGACCGTAACAGTGGAGGCTTTCACTTTTCAGATGTCCATTATCTGAAATATGGTGTTAGTAAAAAGGATGGGTTAATAATTACTAAGTCTAATGCAAATCAGCCACCCAAATTATTGAGGAAATCCTGAGTATTTCTGTGTCTCATATCTGTAGTCCATAGATCAATATATTCAAAATATATTTCAGTATATTTTCAATATACTCAAAATACCCATTGATACCTTGCAAATCATGTTTATTATCCAGAGTACTCTAAATAAAATGCCCTCTCCTTCCCAAGCACACATTTCTCACAATCTTTTCCTAGCGGAGTAATTTTCCAAGAAGTTCTCATTAATCTGCCTTTACAGCAGGAGTGTTTTAAGGAAGGTATAGCCTGTCAGCAGGTTTGTAATCATTTTCTGCCCTTGGCAACTGAGAGGCGGCCAGGTAATGTGTCTGTAAGTCATGACCATTATGCATCAGAAAATGCTCATCAGCCTCCTGGTTATAATCCATTCTAGGAGATGTCATGCTTCATTGAAAGTCCACCTTTACTTTAAAATACATTACCTTTGCAATTTTGCCTAAAGGCTGCAAACTTTAGATTTTTACCCATTTTTTTTTTCTGTAATAGAAAGATGAAACCTAAAATTTTTATTTTTTTAAGAAACACAGTGTATAAAACCTAGTGCCATGGCATATAATCTTCTATTTCAACAGTATAGAGGTTACTTTTCCAAATATGTGTTTAAGTTCTGAGCGAAAAAAATGACCCCTCCAAATTATAAACCAAAACCTAAGTATTTCATGTGTTTTAAAATGTAACTGCAGCCTTCTTTGCAAATAAATCTATTACTCCACTCCAACCATTTTTTGAATGTGTGCTTAATAGATTTGTTGTACTTTCAAGTGAAATGGCTTGGTGTTGGCATTTGCTTGGATCAAATTTTAGATAAAGGGTTGGGGTAGTGTTTCTCTGCAGTAACAGACGATGTGAAGTTGGTCTAATAAGTGAGAAAATCACATAACTAGGGAAGATGATAGATAAAACAGAACACACCAATAAGGGCCCCAGGAATTTGAAATGTAAGGACCATACACTTATAATTCAATTGGCCATGCTGTAGTAGGAACGGGTATCAAATGAAAGTCTATTGATTTCCTTTCGGATGTTTATTTTTAACGGTGAAGAAGTTAGAAGATGTGGTCATACTCCAATAAAAGGGGCTAGCAGGTATATCAATAAGTATGCAGAGCTAGTATGTCTAATCAGAGACTCCTAGTCAGGGAAAATGTAAACAACCTGAAAGGGCTTCCTAAGATGAGGATACCAGGGAAGAGGGTGAGGGTGACCCCAGCACTAGGCATGACCTAAGGCTGGGAGGCTGTCACCCACCCTCAGAGAAGAGTGTGTCTTCAGGGTAGCTAAGGTACCCACAAGAGACCTACAACTGAGACTCTTGCTGTAATTTACCAGGCAAACGGACGTTTGTGATATGAAAAAAAAAAAAAAAAAGATAGGTAAATACATTTTCAATGTCACAAAGTGTAGAGCTGAAGGATGAATGAAGGGTATCAGGTCTTAAAATCTGCTGATTTGAGAATATCAAAGAGAAATCGGGGGCCACACAAGGAGGCCACCTGCTCTCTCTCCCACTTTCCAAATGTTCAGACAGAGTTACTGCAGAGTCTCTGGGCCAAAATGCCATGCGAGGCATGAGAGGAAAATAAACAAGTCTACAAAACCTGGTACCTTTGGTTGAGGAGGTTACAATTCAATACCTACAATTCAATTCCCACGTAATGATATGATGTGTTAGTAAGTTTGAATCTTGTCTTCCTCATTTATTAAATTTAGGAATTTGAGATAATTCCTTAATTTCTCTTTCAAATCAACTTTTTAGGGTTGTTGTTGGGATTGGAGAGAGTACATATTAATTAGCCTACTGCATACCAGACCCTCAATAAATGGTAGCCATTTTGTGGTTATATACATAAATTATTCAAATAAAAGAATATAAGAATTAGAACAGATTCATTCATTAAGCATTAGAAATTTAATAACTATAACTTAAGAATTTATAGAAATATCACTCATTCCAAACTGGCTTCTATATAAGAACAGTTCTATAGATAAAGGTGGTAAGCAAAAAGAGTGATATTATGGAGTCTCGTGATAAGATAAAAATAATAAGGGACCACAGATTAGTTGTGTGGTCTTCATGTAAATTCTAGAACTGGAAAAATACTTAAAGATGATCTGAAGCCAACTCTTTTATTTTAGAGAAAAAAAATAGTCTCAGAGACAAAAAAGCCACTGAGTAAACAGGATCACGATTTCTTCATGGCAGAGCTAGAACCATTAGCCCCCATTTTATTCTGTTTTATGTTTTGTTTTGGTCCATTGCCACACATTCATTAAATACAGGTATTTTTATCTCTGATTATTTATTTTTTAAAAGTCTATTTTTCTATCATTATAGTTTATGATTCCATAATAATCAATTCAGTCTAATAATAAGATCTAGGGCTTTGAAGATCTTTGAAAGAACTTTGTTATGAAAAAAATAGAAAGCCATTTTACAATATTGAGCATGTAAGGTAAAGGGTGACATCACCTGATTCATATTTTTTAAAAGATAGTTTTGCCTTCTCTGTTAAGACCAGATGGCCAGCAGGCGCAGGGATCAATTAGGTTACTGCAATGATGAATTGGAGCAGAACGGTAGCAGTGGAAGTTGTGATAAGCAGTCCAAGTTCAGTTATATCTTGATAGTAGCGCCAACAAAAGCTCCTGTTGCATTGCACACAAAGTGCAAGGGAAAACAAGGGTCACAGAGATGATGCAATGAAAACTTCATTCAAGAAGTTCTGGATTTTTTTTAGCTAAATAGCTCTTGCTGCAGCCTAAACCATAATTTACTCATTTTCATCTGTATGAGAGAAGGCCAGTCACCACCTACACAAGACACTCTTGTGATACTGGCAGCAGCCAGAATCATACCTGTATTAATGAAAGAAACTGAACAATAGCTCCCAACCTCACAGGAGTTTTGACAGCATTACCAAGGTAGGTAGAAGTTGCAAGCTTGAGGTTGAACTGGAAGATTCTGGGCATACCTGCCAAAAGGAGGGAAACAGCCCACCACATGTCCCCCACTGCAAGGGAATGCAGCATTTAGGATAGAACTCATCGCACAGGGAGAGACAGAATCAGACATCAGAGGGGAGGCTACTTCTAAGGATGGCATAGTGTCACTACTTGTCATTGTCCCCAACTCAGCTCCCTGTGGACTCCTATCTGGATGTCAGGGAAAGGAGAAATAATGGTGAACAAAAAAATTTTTTAAAACTGTTTTCATCAAAATCCTCTGCACTATGGGATTAAAAGTCAACAACATTTTTATACGCCATTGTGGTACATAGACTAGAAAGGCAGAGAGGCACTCTCGCTCATTTTGGGAGAGTGTGGCACAACTTCAGCATCTCAAGGATTCTATGCCCCAGTGACAACAACCATGGTACAGGGAGCAATGTCCTAGAAGCTCAAGATCGTCGTGATGACAGAGTGGGTCAGTAGGATCCAGCAGAGTTGGGACAGAGGAGGGGCTGAAAGAGGTAGACATCACCTGCAGTGGCCCACTTCCTGCGCAAGCTCAGCTGAGACTCCCAGAAATAAGTGCCTACATCCAGTTGCACAAGTAGAAGGTAAACAAGAGCCAGAGAGGCTTAAGTTGCTATTACCAATCTGCCCAGCTTTTGAATGATGATGATTGAATAAATGTTTATACTCTGTGGACACAGAAATCGTGGCTTTTTTTTTTTTTTTAGCAGAGCATTTTTTTTATTCTTAAAAAAATACATTGTGTCTAATTTTTGACAGAATAAGTGGTGGCATTTCTATACACCACGGAATACTACTCAGCCATGAAAGGAATTGAAATAATGTCTTTTGCAGCTACTTGGATGGGACTGGAGGCCATTATTCTAAGTGAAGTATCTCAAGAATGAAAAAAATTATATCCCATGCTCTCACTTATATTGGAAGCTAAATAAGAGGTATATATGCTCATAAAGTAGTACAATGAATATTAGAAACTAAGAAGAAGGCAAACAGGAGGGGATCGAGGGTAAAATCTACATGAGGTACAATGTTCATTGTACATTTAGTTCAGTGTATTTAGTGGCAAATGCACTAAGGCCTTGATTTTATCATTATATAATTCATAAATGTAACAAAAAACACTTGTTTTCCCTAAATCTATTGAAATAAAAAGTAAAGAATAAAATCTAAAAAAAAGTACTCCAATTATACATTGGATCATTTTGTGTAATTATATATCATAATTTGGCAGTCTATATACCCCAAAACTCACGTTTGCCACATCTGTCCAAGATCTCCAAAACCCAAGTAGAGAGCCACTGTGGATATTAAAGAGAATAAATTCTGCAAAACAGACTATTGTTGTTTTGTGAATGGTAAACATGAGGATTTTTTTTTTGAAATAAGCACCCTTATAAAAGCAGTCACTTTATAAAAGCACTTGAAAGAACTGAATATTTACACCATCTGTCTTGGTACATATATTAAGAACATTACTCCCTGTAACACTTCAACAATGCTACTTAACTTTTTTTCACTCTCAAAAGAAATAATACACCTTCTCTAAACACTCCTACATAAAAGACCTGCATTCTTATGAATATTTTGAGTGGCTTCACATTGAAGAAGCCAAATTGACTCCTTGTACCAGTGAGTCGATTTAACCCACATTCAGTAATTATCTTAATCTTGGATTATACTTTGACCTTGGATTATACTTTGACCTTGGCTTCATGCCTTCTTATGCCTGGAGAATATCTCTTTTGCCTCTTTATTCATTCATTTGTATTTCTATCCTGGCTGCTTCTTAAAAGTCTCTAAAGTGTCTTACACCTCTAATTCCAGATGATGGGAAGATTATTCTTACTACTCCTGCAGTTATTACCACAACGTGAGGACAGAAAGGATAGGGCAGTGAAAATATTCACACCACTACTACCCAGCTTCCCAGAGCAGAGCTTCAGTGGTTGAGGTCCTCCAATGTGTGCAGTAGGATTGTAATCTAGCCAGAAGAAGAGAAGGAAGACAGTGAAGAGCAATTTGGAAGAGTGTGACAGAGCTGAAGATCACTGGAGGCTTTTACTCAGGTAAACTCAGTAGGTTCCTTAAAAAAAAATGAGCAGTTCCTTTAGGCAATATAAGAAAATGGAAAATTAGCTCTTCCCCTAAGCAGCCTGGTGATCTGTAAAAATGGTTCAGTATTCCCTTGACCCAGAAAACCCCACAAAGTCACGCAAGTCAGGAGGTTCACCTCTTCATGTTCATGTTAAGAACACACATGGGCCACCAGGAGTATGCATATATGAAAAGCCACCAAATATCTAAAAGATGTCACTTTAAAGAAAGAGAGTGTGAAGGGCGGCTCCTATGGCACAATGAGTAGGGCGCCAGACCCATATACCAAGAGTGGTGGGTTCAAACACGGCCCTGGCCAAATTGCAACAAAAAAGTACCCGGGCGTTGTGGTGGGCACCTGTAATCCCAGCTACTCGGGAGGCTGAGGCAAGAGAATTGCCTAAGCCCAGGAGTTGGAGGATGTTGTGAGCTGTGACGCCATGGCACTCTACCAAGGGCAACAAGATGAGACTGTCTCTAAAAAAAAAAAGAAAAGAAACAGAGTGTACCATTCGACATTACATCGGTGGTGTTAGTAGGTTTGCCCAGAACAAACAGCAGGGCTAGACACAGGACTGGTGGCCCCAAAAGAGTGCTGAATTTTTGCTGCACATGTTTAAAAATGCAGAGAGGAATGCTGAATTTAGGGTGTAGAGGTAGATTCTCTGGTCATTGAGCATATCTCCAGGTGACAAGGCACCTGAGATGTGTCGCTCAACTTATGCAGCTCATGGTCATATTAACCCATCCATGAACTCCCCTGCCATGTCGAGATAGTCCTTACTGAAAAGGAAAAAACTGGTTCCCAAACCAGAAGAGGAGCTTACACAGAAGAAAATATATCCCAGAAGCAAGTGAAGAAACAAAAACTTATGGCACAGAATGGATGCAACATAAAATAGATGCAAATCACAGCAAAAGAGAAGAAAAAAAGGTGGCAAATTAAACAAGATTCCCATTAGGTCAAAACTCCTATGAAAGACACAGTGATATTAAAAATCTATGGCCACACAAGGACATAAGATCTAGAAAGGGAGCACAGATTTTGGAACCCACTGCCTACAACTGTAGAAATCAACTGAAAAGCATCAGTATTAGCCATCCCCTAAGTGTGACAAGAGATTATACTATCAACTTCCACAGCAGCCTCATATCTTCGCTTGTATTTGGCCAAATCCGTACATTTCAGATCTTCTACATATTGTTCATTTTCACTGCTGTCCTCCATTCACTGAAATCCCAGTAAGCATAGAGGTAGGAAGACGTACACGTTGGCTTGGGGATGGAGAAAGAGAACGAAAAGAATAATTCTCCAGGACAAGACACTTTCTGACAAACCACTTCCCATCTTTATGTGAAAAGTCTCACCGTCTTGTTATCCACTGCTCTGCTCCTGCCTGTCAGGAAGATGCCAACATGCTCATCACCAGCGGGCTCCAGAACGAATGTTCAGCTCAGCCCTGCACTTCCACTTGGAGTCAGGAAGTCCAGTTTTGTGAGAGCAAACATATGTGTGCCAAAGTGTGTGTGTGAGAGAGAGACAGAGGGAGAAAAAGAGAGACAGACAAACAGACAGAGAAACCAACTTACCTTCCAATGAGGGAGAACTCGCCCACGACACCCAGGCGCCGCATGGCACTCAGGAGACCTCTCACGGTCATGCCCTCGCAGAAGCACACCACCACTCTGGCCTTGGGAAGCCTCTCTCGGAGCTTGCGCAAGAGTCGGTCAAAGCTCTTCTCCCCAGCGTTGCTGTAGATTTTGTCAGAATGGGCAATGCAGAGGCCTTCCTGGGCAGCCAACTCTTTGAATGCGTCCATTCCACTCTCCCCATAATTTCCTGTCCAGAAATAATCAACAGATGTTCAAGGCAACCCCAGTAACAACCCCACTTATGACCTGGAATAAGGACATGTTAGTCACAAGGAATAGAGAGATCAGATCTGACATATAATTTGTAAATATTACTGGGACTGAAGGAAGATCTGGCTGGATTCAAGAGAGTCATCAAATATAAGCAATCAACTCCAGAAATAGTAAGAAATTATCTGAGCTAGGGCATTCACAATGAAATGAGTTTCATGAGATGATGGATTGCTTTCTGCTTTACAACCGTGATTCACAGTGGTTGTCCACGAATTTAACCCTGTAGGAGAAATGAGCACATTGGGTGGGTGGGGGGTCACACCAGCACAAAGAGAAGGCCTGTTCACTTTCAGGCTCCCATCAGCTGGCTTCCAGGTTAAGAGGCACCACTCGTGGTGATATAAAACCCTACAGCCTGTCCATGAAGAATGAGTAAGCAAAAGAAACAAAATACTGGGCCTGGCAGGAGATCAGTAGACCAGAAACAGCTACTGGGCTTAGTCAGAATCCACCATCCTCTGATGAAGCGTTGGGATTGTGGGAGATTTGTGTTATACATTTTGGTGTCTATCATTCATATGATAAACTACACTGCAAAAAAAACCTGAAAACTAATGGAAATCAATGAAGTAAAACAAACCCTTCACCATTCCCCATCCTCTTGAGTTCACTGATGACTTCAGCCCCCACCTCAGGAGCCTCTAGCTCCCCATGCCTCTCCTGGGGTTTGAGGATTTTACTCCCCATAAGGGTGACACAGCCAATACCCCGTCCCTGCAGTCTCTCACCCACTCCCCTCCACTGATATTTCCTGTGACCCACAAATGTCCATTGCCATACTTCACCTCCTGATCATAGATGTCTCCAATATCTCTGAATGTGGATGGCAGAAAGCTCAGACTGTTCTCTCCTCTTATGTTTTAAGCTTAGTTATTCTACCACCCCGATGGCAGCATTTCCTCAAACCTATTAACCTTTCTATTTTTTACATCTTCCCCTTCACTTTCCTCTTTTGCCCAGCTTAGATTTCATAGTGCAGTCTTATAATCAGTTCTTTGCAAATGCCTTAAGTCTCTTTTGTTTTGTTGACAAAACCCTACTGCTCATTAAACCCAACCATCCACCTATATTCCATGTCCACACCTGGGCACTTAAAAGTAGCTGAAAAACTCATAACCTTATTGACCAATTGTATTTAAAACACATGAGCACACATACCAAATGGGATACTAAATAGTAAAAGGAAATCATACCACATATCCCTGAAAATAAATTGTCTAAGTATCTATCATGATTATTTCATCCTTATCATTCTCTCTTCAAGTTTCCATACTACTGGACCCACTCCACCCCTCATCTCGCTGAAGTCCTCATTTCCTTCCTATTTTAATAAGAACACAGAAACAATTAGACAGAAGCTAGTCCGGCTACCCACAATAACATCTACAGACATCTCTTCCTTGGCATTGGTATTCTTTGGCATTTTCTAGTCTAGTTACAAATTTGAAGTGCGTCTGCTTCAAGACAGAGCCAGCCCCAGCTCACAGACACTAGATCCCATCACTTTCCTCTATGCAAGGACTTTCTCCTTCGATTGTTCCTGCTCTTTTGGATAATCAATTTCTCCCTCCAAATGGATTCAATCTAAAGGAAAAACTTCCCAGGACCCATGGTCTCATTTGAGATACTATTTCATTTGTTACACCGGTTCCCAGCAGTGCTAGTTTCTCTGTCAATATATTTTCTTCTTCATCTCACATTTTCTTTTTTTAAATATTTTTTCTCTCTCTCTTTTTTTAAGTTGAATTGCAATTGATATACAAAACATTGCACACATTGAATGTGCACATCTGTACTGGACCATATGCATACCCATTACATCGGAATCTTCTCTTGCAAAAATTTTCTCTTGTCAGGGTCACTAGTAATCTCCCTATTGCCATAACCTATGAGCTGTTATGTCTTCATCAACCACCACACTGCTTTCAACAGTTGGTCATACCCTTAAAACATTTTATTTTCTTGGTGACTGTGACTGACAGAACCTTCTCCCTGTTTCCTCACTACTCACTGACCTGTCTTCAGTATATTTGCTGGATTTTCCTTCTCTCCTAAATATTGTCATGCCAGGATTCAGGCCTAGGAGACTTTCTCTTTTTCCCTTATATTATCATCCTACATACTCCCATTTAGTCACCTGTCTTCAAATTTCATCTGAATACCACAGTTGAATCCTAACTATAGATCTCCAGATGGAACTGCCCTTTGGAGCAATCGCCTACCAGTCATATTTGTTTATAGACATTTCAAACAAATCTGAAAACTGAAATACAAATTTTTTCCTTCTCTACCTTACACTTTTCCTTCCAGACATCTCATATTAGTAAACAATGTCTTTACCTACTAAGTTGCTCCATAACAAAACTTAGAATCTGTTTTGTTTTCCATCTTTTCCTCACATTTCAGACCTAGACCTTATTTCTAGAACATTCCTATTCCACTCTCTTTCCTCTATTTCAACCTTTGTCACCCTAAACCATGTGTTCAAATAATTCATTGAAGAGGAACAGGAGAAGCAGGGAAGAACGGGAAGGGAGAGCTACGCAGAAAGGTCATCTCATCTTAAAAGGAAGTTGCTAGAGTACAAGACACTGTAGCATCAACCCTACCTCATGCAAGGGACACCCCCATCAGTCAGTCATTGGGTAAGGTCTACAAGAGCAGAGAGAGGCACAGACTCTCAGGAACGGGGACTGGTATAAACCTTCTCTCACAGTAGCTGGGAGACTGATGCACTTGGAAGGTAAAGGGACTCTAGACAGGCCACAGACAGCACCCTCTGTGCCAAGTAATTCTCAGTTCTCACCCAGACAATGCCCTCGCTTCCTGATTGGTCTCCCTCCTCCCACTCTTGTTCCCCATGATTCATTACACACTGGCAACAAAAGTTATCTGTTAAGGTGTAAATCAGATTATGTCACATTTTTACAGAAAGTCCAGTTGCTTCCCAACATGCTTGGAATGAAACTGAAACTCCTTTCCTGGACTTCCAGGCTATATGTGGCCCGAGTCTTCCAACTTCCTTCACCTTCTCCAATCCATGGCTGCCTTTCTCTTCCCAAACTTATCTGTGTCTCTTTGTTAAGTGTTTCCATTATCTGAAAAGCTCCTCTGCTACTCTATACTCAATAATATCTCAAAAAAGATATCACTTCCTCTGAAAAGCTTCCCCTGGTCAGTTAGCTTAAAGCAGCCTCTCAGTAAATCCTGTGCATGCCCCCTGTTTTCACATCAATACAGTTACGTGTTGCTTCACGACAGGGATACTTTCAGAAATGTGTTGCCAGGTGATTTCATCATTGTACAAACATCATATCATACACTTGCCCTAGATGGTATGGTCTACTACACACCTAGACCTAAGGTACAGCCCACTCCTCCTAAGCACAGGAAAAGTCCACTTCTTATGATAACCCCATAAAGAAATACACACAAGTTATAAACAAAAGCATTTTAAACTAAATAAGTAACAGTGAGTAAGCATAAGAAAAAAAATCACTGAACTTTATTAATTATCAAGAGTGCCTTTAAAACAAGACACTATTAGAATGCCAGGATCTCCAAGATAAATAATACTCAATGTGTCAAGATATAAATATATCCATTCAGTAAAATCAGTTCAAGCTTTTAGTGAAAAATTTGGCTATGGTTTTCAAAAACTGTTAGGATAAATATTAGGGAAATGCAATAATTATTTAGTCAAAATAATTGTAAAAAATAATAGTGTTTAAAAAGAACTCAAAACTTGTTTCAACATCTGTAAAAGTTTCGTGAGCATGGTAATGAAACCTAATTAAGACATTCTTATAGTTTCAAAAAGAAAGCTTTCTTACTTCTTTTTTAATGAGATTAAGTGGTCAAATTAGTTTATTTTCTTCTTAATTCAATGACTTTCAGTGACCTCATTCATTTCAGTGAAGCCCAAATGTAAGCATTAGCACATCACAAAATTCCTCCCCTCCATGGACTGTGGAAACATGTCACAGCTCAGACGAGAGACACTGACTGATTATAAAGGAGAACACTGCAGCTGGCAAGTGAATGCCTCATTCATCTGCAGAAGAGGGCACTAGGAAGGAAGTCATATGCTTCTTTCTTACAATAAATGCAGGTTCAGGAATCTACAAGGTAAACAGTCATCACCAGCAGACTCACTCAACAAAAATCACTGTCAGTCTGTCAGAAGATTATGTTACAAGCAGAATAACTTTACTGCTAAGGTGCCCACCCTTGAACTTTGATCACAACAATGATTTTGCTTCTTTATCAACACACCTGCAGATTAAATGAGCATGAATGTTCTTTGCATTAGAATTAGAAAATCCTTATGTTTTAAATCTCATAAAGGCTCCAGACAGACTCAGTCTAAACACCTGCATTTACAGACAAGGAAATTGAGGTGCAGAAAGGTGAAATGGTTCGTGAATGGGCACAAAGCTTGTTGATATCAGAACTGGAGCAGGTCTACATCTTCTGACTCCTCATTTACCGCCTATTTCTCTTAAGAGCAAATAGCAATTAAACATGTACATTTTCATAATTTAAAATGTCTGAATAGGTCAATTGGTTCCATGAAATGTTTATCCCAATTTTTGAACTTACATGTTCCTGTATGGACAGCAATTCTTAACTACACAAATTGATAAAGAGAGAAGTAGTACACATTGGACTGTGCTTAGAACGCATGTTTCTCTCATCATGCTTAAAGAGCTCCAAACTCACATATACACTCTCACAACAGTAGCACTAATGTAGAAAGAACAGCAATAACTTGTACTTTTATAAATCTTTATACTTTAAAAATTACATTTCTCAACATTATCTTACTTGATTGTCAAAACAACCCTATTGTACCCATTGTATTGACAATAGTACTAGATACAAAGGGTACAAGAAATGAAAAAAACCCACCCCAACTGAGCTTAAAATTACTTTAATTTGCTAACAACATACCTAATGACATGACAAGGACGATTGCCTAAACAGAGGTGCTGTGGATTAGGAATTGGGAAACCTGCCTATAGAAAGTGCCACTTGTTCTGAGACTTAAAATATAAACAGATTTTCCATAAATCGAAAGAAACTAAGGGACATTTGCTTTTTGGCTCTCTACCAGGTCATGAGCAAATAATGTCAGACTGAAAATAATACACTCTGTCCCAGGTCCCACCCCTGCACCTCCTCCCTGACTCTGTCATCCAGGCATTTCCTTGCCTGTCCTGGTACTTAAGAATTTATTTAGATACTTATTTGTATCTAGTATCTGCAGCCTTGAAGAAAGTTGTGAATATATAAGAAAGTGACTTACAGCAAAACGCCTAAAAAATAAAAAGTCCATGTAATAGTAAACATTCAGGGTTGGTAGAGAGCTACCTATTTTTCCTTTGATTAGAAAATATTTCATTGAACTCTTAACCTGAAAAAAAAAAAAATCCCTGCACTCTGCTCTTTAAGAGTTGCCAAGAAATATTGGACACTGGCTCTGCCTTCAATATGATGAATATTTACTATGTCTGACACTGGGCTAAACACCTAAGCATTCCACTTATTCATCACAATAGCTTCATGCAGAAATTATAACTCCTCGTGTACAGGTGAGGATATGGACATTCAAAGAGGTTAAGTAACTTGCTCAAAGGGACACAGTGGCAGATCCAGAGTTAAACATCTATTTCAGAAGTTCTTGCTCAGAACCGCCAGTTCATGCTGCTTCCACTGTGGACTTAAGAAGTAAGTGTGAGGGCACAACATAAGCACACAAAATACAGCAACAATACTGGGCCATGTATGCTGCGTGAGAAGAGAAAAACACCATAATACAGATTTGGGGATGAGAGAACAATTAATAATTTGGGGATAATTAATTTGAGAACACCTCTTGGGAAAAGTGGGGCTAAAAGTGGGCTTTTAGGAATGTGAGAAAGGGGCTGGCATTCAGGGCAAATGAGAGTGAATGTGAACCCACAAAAGGTGTTTTAGAGGCATTGAGTAGAGAACCTTCTACCACTGGGCAGAAGGTTTGTGATTTATAGGATGACATTGTACAAAGATGTCCGGTGAGGCATCTGGCACACCCCTAGAAGACAGCAAAGAGGAAATGTGCTGCATGTTGCAACCTCATAACAGATTTGACAACAGGTTTTATCACTGTTGTGATGTTGCTTGAAACCTAGAGGGTGAGGAAGAAAGAGAAGACAGCATCTGACCAAGTCCATCAAATACAACATTTAACATGTTGAAAAATCTTCTATGGCGAAAAGATTTACAGAGGATAAATCCAGATAGGCGCTAAGCTTCCAGACAGAGCTGATGGGGATATCTATGAGGAAGAACAGGGAGTTTACAGAGAAATTCCCATTATTTGAATGAAAATAAAAGTATTTTAAAGTAATAGAAGTGAACTTTATTGTCTTTATAAGAGTCAAATTAAGAAAAGCTCTGAAAATGGGGAAGTGTTAAAAATTGAAACTTTCAGAAGAGAAAAAACTATGTCTAGAACTCAGTTTGCTAAAGTCCGTATGATTTTGAAAAGTCAGATCATGGTAATTATCCAACCAAGACAACAGAAATCCATCTATATCATAAATGGTTGACTTGCAGTGATTTGGTAGCTAAGTTTCACTGACACATGAAATAAAATTGATTCAGATTCCTTAAATACCTGCATGAACTGCCATTATGGCAAAAATGTAGGCACTGAAAAGTAGGTTTTAACATTGATTTTTTTCTTTCTATGTCTAAAATATTGGGAACATATCTAAAAAATTATATGAGCTTCATTTGGTGGTGAAAATCTCATTTCAGCCATCATGTGAAACTTAGTTCAAATATTGTTATTACACCTTTATATACTTTTTTGGTCAAACAGCTGTATTCAACTTTTCTCATTCCTTCATATTTATTTATCAGCTGTATGAAGGGAAACATCCATACTGGGAAATCATGTAGCTATTTGTTCACACTTGTTTCAAAAAAGATGTTAATTTTCTTTGCAAGATCTGTTAGTCTTATGCAGTGGACACCCTTCATTCCAACTTATTTCACGTAGACTTAATCTCCTTTGATGGTGATATCCCTTTGGCATATCTTGAACAAAGAAAATATCCTATTTTTAAAAGAATTCTAGGAAAGTCTTTATTGCTCCTTCATGTTTGAAGAACAGCTTTGCTAATGAATGGATAAAGAAAATGTGGCATTTTCTAATGCCACATTAGAAATGTGCTAATGAATGGATAAAGAAAATGTGAAATAGTCACCATAAAAAAAAAAAAGAATAAAATCCTATCATTTGCAACAAGAATTGATGGAACAATCAGGCACAAAAAAGTAAATATTACACATTCTTACTTGTGCTTGGAAGCTAAACATTGATCTTGTGAAGATACAGAGGAGGAAGATGGTTACTAGAGACTGGGGAGGGCAGTGGGGAGAGGAAATAGAGAGGAGGTGGTTAACGTGTGCAAAAATACAGTTAGACAAAAAGAATAATATCCAATGTTTGGTGACAAAATAGAACAACTATAGTTTAAATTATTGCATATTTCAAGATAACTAGAAGAGTGGAATTGGAATACTCCTAAAAAAGAAACGGTAAATGCTCAAGGGGATGAATATCCCAATTACCTTGACTTGATCACTACACTTTGCAGGTTTAAATCAAAATATCACATGAACCACATTAAGTGTACAACCATTTTGTGTCCATAAAAATTAAAAATGAAATTATTTTAAACAATAAAAAAATGAAAGGTAGAGCTCTGCGCTTGCTGCTGTTGTAACGTCCAATCCCAGAATGCTACTGCTGCCTATGGGTCAAAGCTTTGAATGCTACCTCTCCTTTCCCCTGTCCATGTAGGAAGGGAGCAGGGACTCCTGGCACTCATGGGCACCCTGCTGGCAGGGGACAGCACTCTTGCCACTGCCACACAGCACCCACTGCTGTGGCCTGGAAGATCCCATTAAGCACTTTTCTCGTGGGGCCTGGCTGGAGTACATGCCCATCAGTCTCAACACTCACTGGTGCTGCCACTGACTGAAAGGTCCCAGAAAGGATAAAAACCAGTGCAGCCACAGCTTTGGATCTGGGCAAATAGCATGTCACAAACCCATGCTGTCCGACTCAGGCTATCTGGACACCAAGCCCTCTACACATGCCCTGCTCCATCATCTTCCTGACTGGTAAGTTCATGTGAATGCTGTGCCCATGAGACCTGCTCCATTCTGCATAGGCAACCTGCATCATGAGTCTGCTCTGTCCTGGGTCTCAGTTCTACCCTGCCAATGAGTTGTGACCTGCTATATTGCTGTATACTCAGGGCTCTCTCCCTTCCATGCCCTTGGGCCCGGGGGTGGGGATGGTGCTATGCCCTGCACATCTGCTAAACCCTGCCCTGACCTCGCTCCTCTCATGTTCCTGGCACCTCAACCACCCAGCCCTGCACATGTGCTCACTATACCCAGCCAAATCCCTTGATCCCAGATGCACACCCCATCCTGACCGCCAGCCACGTTTCACATGTGCACCTGGTTGGCCCCCTCCTGGAAGCATCATAAAACCCACAATGGAACAAGAGAGGCACAGCAGAGCAGCAAAGTTAAAGTCTCAAGGCACCTTGGCCCTCTGCCGGCTATTCGAGCTTCTGTAGTAAGACCTAAGCACACCGACCAGGGATGCATCCCTCTCCTCACCAAATAGCAGAGGAGAAGAGGTGTGCTACATGGTCTATGGATTTTCAGCTGAGAGAAAAGTCCCCAGATTAGAAGGAACTAGGGTAAAAACTATAAAAACTCAGCAATGAGATATGCACATTTTTGCTCAGTTGAGTTCATGAACTTATTTGTCAGAACTCTTACACCATGAAATACTACTGAAGTGTGAAATAATGTCTTTTGCAGCAACTCAAATGGAACTGGAGACCATCAACCTAAGTAAAGCATCTCAGGGATCAGAAAAGAAACACCATCTGTACTCTCTCATAATTTGGAGCTAAACGATGGGCACATAAGGGCACAAAGAGAGGTAAAGGACATTGGAAACCGAGAGGGCAGGAGAGTAGGAGGGGTGAAGGCTCAAAACTTCCCTGTCGGGTACAATGAACACTATTCTGGTGCCCAGCACCCTGAAAGCCCCGAATTAAGTATTATACAAGGTATCCACGTACACCACAAAAACATTTGGACACCCTTAATATTTTGAAATTTAAAAAATAATAAGTAAATAAAAAGTAACACTAGTAAAAAAGGATTCTAGTGAAGAAAATTGATTTATAGCACCTTCTGAAAGCCTACTGCAATATTCAATATCCATCACTATTAGAAAATTCTTTTTTGAGCTAAATTTCTTACAATAAAATCTAAATTTATTTCTGCTTCATCCTCAGTAGAGACAGATATCAGCTTGTTTAAATTCTTTTTGAGGGGGGAGGGAGAGAGGTCCTTCTGGAAGTCAAAACGCATCTTTCTCTTCCCCCAGCAGAGAAACAGCCCCTATTTCTCTTTAGCTTTCCTGGCAACATTTTAATGTGTTGGGTTCTTCGATTTAATACCTAGAAAATATTACGACTCTCCTGCCTCCATCCAAACACCTGCTGAGTCTTCCAACAGTCAGCCCTGAGTCTGGTCAGTCAGAGGTGAGTCATCATCTGCCTCAGGGGTCCCAGGTGGCAGCATATAAGGAAATTTATACACAAGGTCAGTGGAGGAACTGCCTCAAGTCACGCAGGGCAGTCAAGAGAACAAAAGGGTGTTGCTCATACCAGTGATTTTCCAGACACTCTTCTAACTATCCCAGTTTGGGCAAATACAAGTATAGCCCCCCAGGCAGAAGGAAATTTACCACAAACTAGGTATTTTCCTTTACCCTAGGGTTGAGACCAAGTAACCTTCGTCCTTTTGCCTCACTGTGTTTCATTGTGATTTGTGATCACAAAGATGACCTTCAGAGGCGGCCTCAAACCTATTTTGAACCCTGGATCCTCAATAAAGAGTCGGATAACCTTATTTTCTTCTCCACGGTTTTGGATCCCTTTTGTGTAAAATGCAGGTCATAATATATCACTCAAAATCTTGTTCTGATTATTAAATTATGTACAATAATGACTGTAAATTTCCCAGAACACAGGAAAAAATGCAGGGAATATTCTCCATGTGTCTGTAAAGTGTGGAGTCTAAAAGTGGACATAAAGCTTTAGCATTGACCTAAGAGCTGTATCTCCTTTTATGTTCACATTCCTATTTATAAAACCTGAGCTCGTGAAGGTTTTTTCATGCAGTGCTTCACTCCACTCATGGTCACCTTGTGTCCAGATCGTCCCTAGATATTTTTTCTTGCCATGCTTGCAATGAAGCAAGTTCTTTTCTGTTTTATTTTTGAACTTTTGGTGGTTTACTTTAAAAATAATGCATCGAAAGTCTACATGTGTTTCTTTTGAGTCTCTACACTGAGTCTTCTTTGAGTTAGAGACACACATGCCTCGTTGTATCCATTTAGGGTTGTGTGCAATGACCCAGTTTGTTGATTCTCTAACTTCAGTTTTTTACAAAATGGAAAAAATAGTTAAGAGAAGGCAAAATCTAAGTGGTATAAAAATACAAAAAAAAAAAAAAAGATCATTATTGTTGCAAAAAAATCCAAGGTTTTTCATTGTAGCTTCCAATGCAGAAAATAGGTTCACAGAGGCAGCCCTATCCTATCTGTTCATTTTCCTTACCTACATCGTATTGATACATAATCAAAACTGGAAATATTTCATCAAGCTACGAGTTTAGCACCCTAAAATACACACAAAAAATTATATATACTTTTTAATGCTAATAGAGTTGGCAAGAGTTCATTCTGATAATATGACAAACTGTTCTTATGTTTTTGGTGGAAAATTTGTAACATCAATGCCACAAATAATATAAAAATTATGTTAAATTACGTTCATATCCTTTGACTAAGAAAATAATTTTCTTGTCCACCAGGCTTTACGTACAGAAATCTTCACCACAGCATACTAATTAGAAATAATAGCAAAAGCAAAAAGCAACTTGTGTCCAACAATAAGAGGTTGTTCAAATAATTATTATACATATATATGAAAGAAATACATACAACCATTTTCAAGGATGATGTAAAATTGTATTTGATATCATGGAAGATATTTATGCAATATTGTTAAGACTAAAAATGGTTATAAATAGTATGTAAAATATAAATACACAAATTTAATATACATATAAATATAAATGTAAATTTATACTTTTATGTATACTTGGAAAGTTTAACAAATATGCATAAAAATATTTACAGCGGTTTTTGTTAGAAGATAGACTTATGTGTAATTATCATTTTAATATTTTTAATATCTTTATTTTCTAATTTATAATAATAATGTATTACTTTGTTAAAACAAAATAGGTTTGAAATAAAAATGCAGAGGATTGAAAACTGAATACATGCCAAGCATAGCTAGTACAAGGGATTTGGGAAAATTTCCCAAGAGGAAATTGAACCTCTCCTAATACCTACGTAATAATTTTTCTTCCTAGAAGAAATAAGAAGAAATAGGAAGTTGGTAATGACTGCCCTCAGGCAATGTGACCATAGGCCATTTGCTACTTCCTGTGGTCAGTACACACTTGGATTGAAAGAGCATGTATAATATCTACAGACTTCCTGTCAGAGACCCTGTGACACGATGTGAGCCCCCCAAATTTATTAAAGAAACAGAGTGCCTTTTCCCCTCTTTTTCTTTCTTTTTAAATTTAAGACTCAATGAGATCCAGTCTGGGAGACGTAGATTTCATAATATACTGAGCCTCTCTAAGAAAAGACATAAAAGGCTCAGGACACCCAAGCCATATGCTATGTTGGGCTGCAGGCTGCTTGCCTCTTCTCCAACACAAGGAGGAACCTCAGGTTGAGACCAGCATGGTTGCCCCCATGAAGACTCCCCCTTCCAGGAACAGGGTATTAATAGAAGCGAAGGGAATAATGTCTGAATATCTTTTTAGCATTATTTTTAATGGGGAATAATGCTGAATAAAACCTGCTTAACCTGCTGCAATATCTTGGTGTCTTCAACATTTTGTCTTTTCCAGTTAAAAGAAATTGAAGTTTGACTTGGTCCGGGAAGGATAAGTGATGCTAACATTCCCTGATACTAAAACATGGTATAACGTAAAAATAACTGGCCTTTATGGAGACCTGATGTCTTAATCATTTTTTAAGTCTTTACTAGAACTTTGTTCCCTCATTTTGTCCTAATTATCTCTATTTACAAAGGAAACTTAGGTCTAGAGAAATAAAGTAACTTGCCCCAAAATTGTCAGAGCTGGAGTTTGAATTCAGATGTGTCTGACCCTAAAGCCTATGGTTCTTAATTTCTCACCTCCAGCTTGTTGTATGTTTCAGACTCATTTCTAGACATTATCCATTTCCTCATTCTTCTTTACTAAAAAATACTCACTTTTGTTTGGGATGACTGGGTATAGCCAAAATCATCTACCTTCCCAGACTCCCTTGCAAGTGACCCAGTTCCAGGCAATGAGATTTAAGCAGAAGTTGCCAATGAAGCTTCTGGAATTTTTTTGAAAAATTCAGATGGCAGATGGCCTGCTTCTTGGGCCTTTTTGTCCCTTCTTCTATTTTTATACCAGTAAATGAACTGAGCCTGGAGGTGTAGCCGCCACATCATAACAATGCAGGGTCAAATATGGGGACTGTATTATTCAGTTTTCTGTTGCTTATAATAGAAGACCTGAAACTTGATAGGAAAAAGAATTCATTTCTGACAGTTATGGAGACTGAGAGGTTTAAAGACGAGAGTTATCATCGAGTGAGAGACTCTGTGCTAGTGGAAACTCTTTGTGGAGTCCCAGGGTGGGACAGGGTATCACATGGTGAGCAGGGCTGAGTATGCCGGCTCAGGTCTCTCCTCCTCTTCTTATATAGCCAACAGAGTCACACCTATGACAACTTTAATAAAATTTATATGATGAAGCCCTAACCTCCAGGGTGGCTGTATTTAAAGGCAGGGCCAATGGGATAATCCAGGTTAAATAGGGTTATGAGGACAGGAGCCTGATGCAGTAAGACAAGAATCCTTGTCAGAAGAGACCCAGCAGAGAGCTCATGCACTCTGAGCAGGGACCCAGGAAAGGACACATGAGGACACAGTGAGGGGTGACCGTCTGCAAGCCAGGAAGCAAACCCTCACCAGACACCAAATCAGCTGGAACCTTGATCTTGAACTTCCCATCCTCCATAACCGTGAGAAAATAAATTTCTGTGGTTAAGCCACATAATCTACTAGTATTTTCTTAGAGTAGCCTGAGCAGACAAATACAATACTCTATGTGACATTTTGCAATAAAATTTCTAGGATGAGAGCCAGGAGTTTTGACTGCCTCTAACTAGCTGTGACCTTGAGCTGTGTTATCATTTCATCTTCTGTGTTCATGTTTAAAATATGGGGTTTATACCAGAAGATCTGTAAGGTTCCTTACAGCACAGCATTTGGTGATTCTAGAACAATATGAATCAGCACTCTTTCATAATCCAGAGCTTCATGTCAAAACATTTTTCATATTCTCAGTATTTAAAGTAGGCATCTGCTTAGCAGATTTTTTTCACCAGCTTTTTCTTTCCCACTCTGATTTCTTTTACAAGTATATTACTGCAGGGGAAGAGAAAGCATTTGTTGTGCAACCATTTAAAATTTATCTTGCCTGCAGATTCATTTTTGCCAATACTCATTTTTAGGTATGCAGCCACTGAAAGGCAGGGAACAAGACACTATATTGAAAAAAAAAAAAAAAAAAAAACAGCCGACATATTAAAAAACAAGGCCACTTATAGAACAAGCTCATTAGGTGAACCTGAACTAATAGAAAGACATACTGCCAGCATCATCGGACTGACGTTCAGCAGGGTACAGCTGTTCCCTTACCCCTCCGAGGAGCTACTTTTAGCCACCTTTCCTCGGTGGAATTAATCCAGCCTATTACTAAGCATTTGTCTCCTACTACTTAACCCCACTTTGTATATCTTCTACATTCTCTGTAAAAAATACCATTTAACCAAATCAAAATAGATTTTGCCTAGTTTCAAAAAGAAATTAGAGTGTGAAGGGGAAAATGCCTTTAATTCAAAGGACATAAGACTCTCTTACAGCAAATGTAGTGAATTTTAAAGCCTGTGGATTTAGTTGTGTGAAACTTGACCAAGGCTTTGGTCTGCTTCATTCTAACCACAATCATGCAAGTCCCTCTACTTCCCCTGGTTCTGGTTTCCTTAATCTATAAGCTAAAGAGTTGTGCTGGATAATCTCTGAGCTCTGTAGGGCTAGTCCAGGTTTTCCATGTCATGGTAGGAAAGGCTCTTTCCATACCATTGTGAATTACAGAGCCTTGGTGGAATCTGCATTCTACCTGGGTTCAATCATGCAGAGGAGTTTTCCAATGGCCTTGCCAGTGCTCTTGTAGCAATGTCATCTGTCTATAGGAAAGGCAGCATTGAAAAATGGAGAAAAGCACATACTCTGGAACCAAAGTGTCCTGGGTTCGGATTCTAGCTCCCCTACTTACTAGCTGTGAGATTTTGGGTCAGTTAACCTCTCTGTGCTTTGGCTCACTCATCTGTAAAATAGAGATCATTGTAACCACCTCTCATAGTTGTAAGAATTAAAGATTTCAGGACAGGCAAGTATTAGCATATAGTAAGTACCATGTGCAAGTTTGTTATTATTTATCTTGGTAGCATTTCTTGAGTTCAGTGTACTAGGTACTGAACAAAGCCCTTTACATTCATTACTTTGTCTTTTTGTCATCAGAAACTGACAATGTGCCATTTCACAGAAGTAAACTGTGAAATAATGTGCCATTTCACAGAAATAAACTGAGGCTTAGAAATGTTGCTTATGTGCCCATGTGCAGTAAATGGAAGAGATTGATCCAAAGCCCACAGTCCCATTTAATATGGTGAGTTCAGGCCTGGGGGATGAGTCAGGTAAGTCCTGAAGAACATAGAGAGAAGTTCATGTTTTGCCCATGTGGGATGCTGAGCAAGGCCCAGTCAATGACATGCCAATAACACAACCTGGTAAATGTCACTGGGCATCTTAGGCTGGGGTGTTCAGGATAAACCTCACATCAGATGCTATAAGATGTGCTGTCAAGAAAAAGTACCCAATGTAGTCAGCCCTAATATGAATCTAATTTATAGCTTTCATACAAAGGCTATAACCCAATCTCAGTACAAGAATATGAGGAAGGGGGCAAGGGAGGGGGAGGAAGCAGAGAGGGAGGGTGGTTGGTGGGTCCACACCTAGGGTGCATCTTGGAAGGGTGCAGGAGAAGTTTACTAAGTGTAGAGTATAAGGGTTTGAACACAATAATTAAGAAAATGCCATGAAGGCTATGTTAACCAGTTTGGTGAAAATATTTCAGACTGTATATGGAACCAGCACATTGTACCTCATGATTGCATTATTGTACCCAGCTATGATTTAATAAAAAGAAAAAAAAGAGTGATTGTGTGAGGGACATAACTACAAAAGAGACTCTACCTAATAAAATCAAATATTTTGACCTGGTTGTTTGTACTCTCACATTAACCTGAAATAAATTTACTTTAAAAAATAAATAAATAATAAAATAAAATAAAATTGGAGTAATTATAATTATAAATCTTTGTGGTTAAAACAATTAAAAGGAGAGGGATAAACAATGAAATATATGACAATGCACACACACATACACATATGCACATGCCTGTGTGTGTCTAACACATGAAAAAACTTGTCTATAATAGATGTTATTTAGGCCCATTAATGATGACATTATTTTGTTCCTTACACTTGCTCTCCTATAATACCTCACTCCTTATTGGTGTCTTGAATATGTCCATTACGGTTGCCTTAATCCAAGTCTTCCTTGGCTCTATCTTTGACTATTGCAACATTGTTTAATGTGGTCTCATTACATCCCCTGTCATCCCTTTCCAATCTAGAAATCATAGTTCTCTTAAACATAATTAAATCAATTAATTTACTGGCTCAGATCGTTTTAGTGGTTTCCTCTAACATTTAGGATAAAATCCCAAAGCTCTTTCCTGTCTCAAAATGGCCCATGTGACCTCCAGCCTCCCTGTCTTGTCAGCTTCTCTTAATTCCAGTTTGTGAGTTCACTCTTGCAGCCACATTGAAATTTTTCTTTTCACACGTGGCAAGTACTTTCCCTGCTTGGAACCTTCCTTCGTTTACTTCCCTCTGCCTTTTCTGGCCTTGCTGCTATTCACCATCCAGGTTCCAGCTTCTCAGCTCTGTCTCTTACTCATGGAGGTCCTCCCTGACCATCCTGTATAAAGTGGTCCCCACCTTGACTTCATGATCACACCCGGTGAAGTTCATTCCCTTCATACCACTAATGGTTAAATATGGGTAAATATATAACCATGTATTTATTCAGGTGGTCATTTGCTTAATGCTTGTATATCCCACTGATGCATTTTCTGAAAGTAAGGGTCATGCCTGTTTCACCTTTGTCCAGCACAGTGCCTGGGCACTGTTTCAACCCAATAATCCTTGGTAGATGAATAAATTCACTGACAAGTAATTGTTGACCAATTCAGGCAGCAAGTAAATGATATGTCTGTCTGATAAACTCTTGTCCCATGGGAGTATGATTATATTGGATTTCAGGAGGCAGGTATCACTGCCCTTTTACACTCTCTGCAGTATGTTCACGTGTACTTTTTGCATTTCGTTAAAAGTGTACATATTTAAAATATCATATATAACACTAAAGTTTGGGGAGCCTTAGACATTATTTTATCATAACCCCCACTTTATAGCTGAGATCCAGAAAAGTAAAGAAACCTGCTCAAGGTCACACAGGAAGTCCTTTGGCAACACCACACTAAAACCCAGGCCTCCTAATTTGGGGGATACTACTGTTTCCACCACATTGCTGCATTAAAAATTCTAAGTTACCTCTAAAAATTCTACACAAAAAGAGAAATATAGCAGGAGAAAAAAACAGTCTTGAATTTACTTTAGGATTATAACATTCTGGGACGGTACAGACAGATTCATCTTCAGCCACAGCTTAATGACATAATCAATGAAATGTGTGCCACCTTCTCAGTGCCTAAGTCTTAACTGATTAAATCAGTACTTAGAGAAGCAGATAGCGTTTAACTAGTTGAACTCCTATAACATTGTGTGATGTGATGGTATGACAGTTAGTATGGAGCAACTTTCTTCCAGGGAGGAAAAAAAAGGCCTTAGAGGTACCAAAGTACACTGGGATTGTCTCTGAGTTACTATCCTTGTGTTGACAGGAAAAGTGCCAAGAACTACCCTCTGTGCTCATCAGTAGTGTTAATAGTGCCAATTCCAGTCTAAGAAGAATTGCTTAACAAAGAAAGTTGAAGACACATAATGGCAAATAAATGCTGTACATGTATGTATCTCCCTCCTGGGAGTATAAGGAACTTCAGAGTGTGGTTAGCACAACCATTAAGTCACTCGGAGCCACAATGTTATAGCCCAACTTGGGTAAAATCTCTTGCTTCCTAAGATTGGACTTCTCAGAAATTGTCTCCTTTCTTAGTCTTCTCTCAGGGAGAAGATAATAAAAATTTAATACAAAAAATAAGATTCTCAACTCAGCACCCGTAGCTCAGTGAGTAGGGTGCTGGCCACATACACTGAAGGTGGTGTGTTTGCACCTGGCCCGGGCCTGCTTAACAGCAATGACAACTGCAACCAAAAAATAGCCGGGTGTTGTGGTGGGCTCCTATAGTCCCAGCTACTTGGGAGGTCGAGGCAAGAGAATCACTTAAGTCCAAGAGTTTGAAGTTGGTGTGAGCTGTGATGCCACAGTACTCTACTGAGGGTAACATAGTGAGACTCTGTCTCAAAAATACATAAATAAATAAAAAAATTCTCCCAGGTTTTACCTTCTGGAAACATCAAATAACTTTATTATTAATAAGCTTGTATAAAAGGTGAGTTCAACGAAGGGAAGAAATAGCACTTCATAAAATTTTCTTTAAATCTTAGCATACTATTGAACTTCACCTACCATGATACTTTAATAATAACCTTAAAGCTTGAAAAACTAATTAACTAACTTTTAACTCTTCCATGTTCTCTTTCTCTTGAATATTGGATACAATCTACCTATTTGTCTTTAGAAATTTTATTTCATTATTTACTTTCAGGAACTGCATCAATGTTATAACTCATTGATGTATTAACTGATAGAATTCCTCACAAAGTTATTTGACTTTTTCCATAAAGGAAGGAGGGAGGGGGGAAAGGAAGGAAAACTAAACCTGTAAGCCTCTGAAAATGACAGTGGAAATAAAATTAAACTTTTTTCTAGCAAGTCTCAAGATCTTGAGCCACAGCAGTGTGACTTGAAACTGTCTGGTGGCAGAGTTCTCCATGACTTCCAGTTATACTGTCCATCTTAATAATGTAATGAAGCCTCCGGATGAGTGTTGATGATGGTATCTCTGTTCCTAAAATAGCCTTTCTAACGCCAATACCCATGCAATGCCTAGCCTACAAAACCTAGGTGTGTGCTCTAGGTGATATTTTTATTCTGGATAGAAAAAAAAACAAACAAAAAAAGAATTTGGCATCTATGACTATAGCCTTCAGAGTCTGGACTCAGGCCAAACCATGACTCTGAGTTGATAACTGAGTTTTCTGGGGAGTCAGAAAGCCAGGCCCCTTCTGTTGTAGAGGAAGTCATTGTAATATGGACATCCTAATACTGGCCACACAGGACAGTCCCAGGCTAAAGCTTGGGACCTTTAAAAACATGCTGTTGCCATCAAAACATGACCTCTGCCTCAAATAGGCATAGAGCAGCCTGGCTTAATGAAGAACTGAGTCTGAGGTTCAGCTCAAGTTGCACAAGAGGCCACAAATACCTGCCATCCTCCCAAGTTGAGCAGCTTCTCTCAGTGACTTATGGAAGACTTCAAAGGACGTTCTGTCTTTGTCGTGACCACAGCCTCTTCATAGAAGGCTCCACGTAGAACACAAATGCTGAGTGGTGTTTTGCAATATACCTGAAATTGATGTCTCTGCCACAAAAATACTCACATGTCAGAATCCTTTGTCTTGCTTAAGGAAAGACTACATTTCAAGAGGAGGCCCACATGCCTTGGAGAATAATTCTTTGCTACTTTGGAACCAGTCACTGTTTCTGACTTCTGCTTTCCCTGCGGTGTAAGTTCTCAGAACACGGCAGTGTTATCGTTTGTTCTTCCTGCATTACTCTTTAGTTAAATAGCAATAGATGGGAAAAAAATCCGAATAAAAGTGCCCAAATATTTAACCACCAAAAGAAATTAAAAATAAAACTTTCACCCCAAGTCTGTCATTCTTTAGGGATGTAAAAACTGCTAGAAATTTTAAGTTATTTGAAAATATCAGGGGGAAAATACTTCAAACCAATATTTATATTCAAAATATATTGAGCTTCTAGAAACCACATCTCAAGACTCTAGGAACACGAAATGGACTTGGGCCATATAAAATCTAAGGGTTTGTAGAGCTTTAAGATTATCAGATTCCAAAATGAAAGTGTAGGGGGTGCCTATGTTTTCAAGGAAATACGGGGCTGGCAAAGGATGCTTGGGATGAGAGAATGAAAAAATCAGAGAAATTTAAAAACAAAAACCAGGATTCTCAGAAGTTTTACCTTCTAAAACACCAGTCACTTCATTGTGATACTATTTATTGTACATGCATTAATTTTACAGCCAACCAGATACCATTCACTATGTCTGAAATCTGAAATATTAATATTTCTAAAAAATTGCCCAAATATATTTTTTTAAAAACTTAAATTTGCATAGCAAATTATAACCCCTAAATTGTACGTACGTTTTTATGTATATGTTCTTGTTTAATCCTGAATACAATTCTGCTATGAAGGATTAAGAGTACAGACTCTAGAGACATGGGTTCAAATCTGAACTCCAACCCTTACCACCTATAATCTTAGTGAAATAAGACCCTTTACACTGCCTTTTCCTCATCTAGAAAAGAGAGATAATAATAGTACCTACCCCAGAATGTTGTGGAGAAAATGTCAATAAAATCATGTATGTAAATTTCTTGGTACATGTTAAGTGTGCTCTTGACAAATGTGTGCTATCCTGATCCTTGCAACAAATCGCTTCTTCCAAAGATAGTCCCACCAATATATCCCATGTTCTTCCTTCAATGTGAATTATAATTCCTCCAGTGAAAGGTGACTCTGTGTTCCCTCACGTTGAATCATGTTGAGCCTGTGACTATGTCTTGGATGGCTGCTCAGGCTAAGTTACAACTGTCACACAGCTTTTGTCCAGATGCCTGGGATACTTGCTCTTAGGTACCAGTCACCAGGCTATGTGGAAGCCACATGGCCACATGGAGGCTGTCTGTAGGCATATCAGCAATGGACTAAGCCCCAAAGGCTGTGAACACCCACTGCCAGACAGGTGAGGGAGTGAACTGAGTGAGCATGACCCTAACCCCCAACCTTAGACCCCCTGCAGCTGACTCCAACTATCAATAAAATAGAGACAAGCTGTGCCCACTGAGCCCTGCCCAAACTGCAGATTCATGAGAGAAAAATTAAAGTTATTTTAAGCCATTCAGTTTGGAGGTGGTTTGTTACATAGCAATAGACAATCAGAAAAATCCTTAATACCATTTGAAACTCAGGGAGATTAAAATCTTACCTAATTAGATGGCTATGAAGAGATGGCAAGAGAACTCAGACTCTGATTTTCTGATTCCAGATCTTGTGCCCCTTACACAATTTGTAATTTGGAACATTGTCTCATTCAAGAATGCCCTGCCAGACTGAGAAGAGGCCTGGCTCACTGTCACCACGGTAGGTCCATCACGTCCTGTCTTCAATCATTTGAGCCCAGATGGCCCTCGCACCCTGCTCACCTGCCTTTCCCGTTACTTCCCCATTACACTCTGGGAAAGCCTTCCCCTTGCATTCTGAAATCCTAGGATAGAATCTCTTTTACTTCTGCCTCAGATCTTCCCCTCATTTGGTTAACAGTTTAGCTGCTTTTTTTCCATTTCTGAACTTTGACATATCATGCACTAATAACATGCCACAGATGAGGTCATCACCTGAAGCTTCAGGCAAATATTCCTTCTCTCTGTCTTGGCTGCAGAACCTTCAGTGTAACCCTAGCTCTCCCCACTCCTGCCCTCACCATTTCTTTTCAAGGAAATAAGTAACTATAAATCCACATTCACTAATATAACGTGAAATATAACTTTGCTTCTGAAATAAAAACCAATGTTCACTCTTGATCTAAGGCAAATTTAATACAAAGCTAAGGAATCCTAAGACTCGGGAATATTCACTTATATGGGTTCCTTCCAATATTCTTGGGGGAGGGACTAGAAATGTATTTATAGAAATATCTTTTTTTATTAAATTTGCCAAGTGTTAATACTACTTTTTGTATTCTTTTTCTTAAAGAAGTGGGTCCAAATCAGATCCAACAACCTTGAGAGTAGCTTAGCTGAAATGGATCACACACTACGGCTCTTAAGTTATTTTTCTATAGGAATGGTTATTACATTAGCCCAAGGTCTTAGAACACTGGGCAGCAATGAATTTTAAAGTTTCTTCACAGTGAGTTTGAAACTTCTTGAATAGTAAAGTTCATGGGAGCCTCTCAAATTAATGAATAAAGTTTAAAATTTAAATAACTAAACACACAGGGGAATCTTTCTCCTATCCTCTACTGATATCAAATTAAAGTGATACACTGCAATTAATGAGACCATTTAGGTAAACACTTAAGGATTCGAAAATTTGTCCGTAATAGATCAGTTTGAAATGAGATAATTGTTTAGTGCAGAGAATATTTTGATGTTCTGGTTCAGTCATTTTAGAAAATGAGCTTGGCTCCAGTTCAAACTAATAAAAGTAATCATCTTTTAAACCTTAAACCATACATACAACATGTTTAAAAAATATGTGTATATTTGTGCACAAACATGCATATGCCAAAGAAATATAACAACATGTTATAGTGATATCTCTTTGTGATGAGGTTATGGTTGATTTTTCCTTCCTTGATATTTTCCTGTATTTTATAAATGCTGTGCAGAGAACGTGGATTACATTTATAATGGCAAATGAAAATAACTGGTCATTGTTAAGAATATCTTTTTTAAATGGTGGCTCAATAACTGGTGTTTAGTTCAGGTTTCATTCAACTTGTTCCAGTATTTGGTCCACTTTTTTTTTTCTTTTTTTTTTTTTGAGACAGAGTCTCACTAGCTGCCCTAAGTAGAGTGCTGTGGTGTCACAGCTCACAGCAACCTCAAACTCTTGGGCTTAACCAGCAGTTCTCATGCTGTGGGTCGTGACCCCTTTGTAACAATGAAAATACATCGTGGCATTAGGAAGGTTGAGAACCACTGGCTTAAGTGATTCTGTTGACTCAGCCCCCCCAGTAGCTGAGACTACAGGTGCCTACCACAACACCCAGCTATTTTTTTTGCTGTCATTGTTGTTTAGCAGGCCCGGTCTGGGTTCAAACCCGCCAGCCCTAGTGTATGTGGCCAGTGCCCTAACCACTGAGCAACAGGCACAGAGCGGTCGGTCAACTTATGATCCCTCTATTATATGAAACCTCTCTAAGGACCTACATCACTATATAAAGCAGGAATTTTTGAAACTGAAACTCATTTTTCTTTTGTTTCTGGCTCTAACTAGAAATGAATTTTTTAAAAAGTAGATTAATAACAAAAATGTGATTAGAAAACAATCTGAACTTTAATAAGAAGCTAAGGCAAATATAGTATTCTGACCAATCGTATTAAATCATGAATTCATTTTCAGGTGATGTTTTAAGTTCCATTACTTTTATACATTTTTCAGAATAGGCTGCTTCCTTCAAGAACCAGGTGATAAAATGAAGGAGTAATTCACCACTAATTAGAATTCTGAGTAGGTGAATTAGAATAAAGCATATGCAAATATGATAAGCACTCACTTAAATAGCAACTCAGAATGGAGAAAAGGGGAGGGAGAGGGATAAAAAACAGCCTAGTTGCTTAAAGCACTACTAAAGGTGATGGACACAAGGTTATTACCTTAGTCTCAGCTATACTTAGAATATAGACGTAGAATCTCGACTTACAAATTATACCTTCAGTTTAAGAGTAGAATGATGACAGCCAGAAAGAAAAAAAATAAATAAAAGGATAAGAGAGAAGAAGAAAGGAGAGGGAGCAGGGGGGAAAAAGAAAAATGAGGGGTGTAGAGGAATGAGAGGCGGAAGATAAAAACATCCCTATGATCTCAATACCAGCTGTACCCCCACTAAAGGCTTTGAAAATGGCTGGAAATGACCAGAAAGTAAAGAAAACAAAGTCACATACAGTAATTAAGAAACAATGTTCTCATGCCTGTTTAATTGCCCCAATTGACATATCAGTTAAAAATGAAGTAAAGTTAACATTTGGGAGGTGAAGGTGCTAAAGCCAGTTTGGTCTACACCTTTTTTCTTAGAGAATGTAAGAACGATTTCTAGTCTAATTCCAGGAGCTGTGATTTGGCAAGTGGGAATTGCCAAAGAAATACAAAAAAACAAGACTTGAAGCTCAAACTCATTTGGTGAGTCAGCAAGTTACACTAATGGTAAAGTTACAGAATGCTTTAAAGTCACTTAAATTATGTCATTAATATTAGATAATTAACACAATTTTATTCACATCACTGAATTTTGTCTTGTTGCTTAAATAAGGAAGTAGAATATTTTAAAGTCCTTATTTTAAGAAACCTAAAGAATTTTTCTCTACCAGAACTCTGTAGTCATTATGTCAACCTGAAGAAATGCACTGCATTGAGTTCTTGAAATTGTAAATAACCACAGATGAGTTGTTTAGAAGATAAGCACATATTTAAAGTTATAAAGATGTTCGATGTTCTCAGTTTAATTTCCATTCATGAATGTTATCATGCAACTGTTTTGGATTTTTTTCTAGAAATGTTTAGCATAGTGTATTAACTAATTCTCATGCCATAGAATTAGGTATAGTTGATATTTAATCATGAAGTGAACTGTTGCCAATATATCACGTTATATCTGTAATACAGATGCAAATGTTGTAAACATACACAGATGTATTGCGGTCATCATTGTCTCCAGGGTGATAAGGAAAATGGTCAATAGAATGATTTAATTAAGTACTTGTTAGATTCAGAGACAATCTCTTCCAAAATAATCACAAATATTTATGTCTTCTTTGAAATCTATAATGAAGACATTATCCCATATAGCCGAAGTCTTGAACAAACTTAGTATTTTAAGTTATGCTATGAAGTCTCTAGTGCTATATATTTAAATCAATTTATCCTTTTTAAAAATATGATTTTAGAAAGCATTATGTTGTTTAAAATCACTTACTAATTAAAACTTCCAAGGCATTTGTTTTTATTTGTAAGATGAGAAAAAAAAAATATTGAATCTGCATGATTGTATGAATGTAGAAGTGTGTGTGCAAAGCATGTAGCAAAAAAAATTAGCATTTAATATTTCTAAAATGGTTATTCAAAACTTAAGCCAAAAGAAAAATGATAAGTTTTATAAAATCAACTATGCTGATTCCTGAGAAGAAAGAGGCTCTTTTATTGCTAAAAGTAAAAAGGGAGTTTTCTGCCTCATGATGGCTATCTGAGCATATGCATTAATCTTTCCTGCTTCCCATGATGCCACTCACATAACAAGAGATTTTAAAAATAAGGATGAATCCATGGTAGCATTAGAAACCCGGGAAGGCTGCCAGCCACAGTCCAGAACAGTGGGGAACGTCTAGAAGATGCGAGGCAGATGGGATTAGATTGATGGTAAAATCTAACGGAGCTAAACCTGTAGCACAGAAAAGGCAAGGTGGAGACTACAACAAAGTGAACGTTGCTTTCCAAATCTGCAAAGAACACCAGGATGGAACACAGGCATGGGGGCCCAGTGGACAGTGGCGAGCTACCCGCTGTAAGGTGCAGTGGTGGAGGCTCATGGTGGCAACCACAGCTGCCAATAAAAGGAAAAATATGCCTGAGGAAACTCACAGATGTTGTCTGAAAGCTCCAGACAACTTCCAGTCCCCTGTGAACAAGCAGCCTCTGCACTCAAACTCTCAGGGTACCTAGAAGGTTTGCCTGGTCACAAACACACACCCTCTCCTCCCAAAACGCTCCTCTGTAAATTGAATCTAAATTCACTCACTGAAGGAATTGTGTTCACTTTTGCTGGGAAGACCATCTCTAACCATCGTTACTTACCAATCTCAACCCTCAATTAGAAATACAAATACATTTTGGAAGACCCAACAATGTTAAAACAGGTGTTAGACCAAACCTAGGAATTAATAGCTAGAGAAACAAAGTTAATATAAGAAACCACAGAGAACTTTAAACTAAATATAATTAGACTACTTAGAAATTTGAAAAGATGTTGCATCCACAAAAATGAATTAGGTTCCTACTGAAAGAAGCAATTAGAGATTATTAAATAAAAACTAAGATTACTGAAATGAAAAATTGAACCGGAGACCAGGTAACTCTACGTTTGTAATTCTAGCAATCTGGGGGCAAATTGCCTGATGTCAGGAGTTCAAGAACAGACTGAGCAAGAGTGAGGTCCCTGTCTCAACTGAAAACAGAAAAAAACAGCCTGGCATGGTGGCATGCACTAATAGTTCCAGCTACTCAGGAGGCTGAGGCAGGAGGATCACTTGAACCCAGGAGTCTGAGGTTGCACTGAACTAAGACGAACTCACTGCACTCCAGCCTGGTCAACAGAGTGAGACTGTCTACAAAAGAGACAGAGAGATTCAGATGGAAACCCAAATATCAATCAGAACAACAAAGTCCTGAAGATGCCTTTCATGAAATGGAAGCTCTTGCTGAGAAATTCTCCAGTGTTCAATGTAACATAACAAAAACATGAAATTATAAGAAGAAAGTAGCAAGAAATGACAAATCCAGAATACCTAACATATGCCTAATAAAAAAGAAGCAAAAAATAGAAAATGATAGAAAAAATAGTATAACACAATTTACAGACACATTCAGGTAGCAAGCACTGGATGAATGAAATTTTGCCAAAAATATTGTGGTGGGGTTGGGATAAATTTGGAAAACATAAACTAGATGTTACCTAAGAAAGTTTGGCTCACTGAGTAGGGCGCCAACGCCATATACCAAGGGTGGCGGGTGCGAGACCAGGCCCCACCAAACTGCAACAAAAAATAAGCCAGGCGTTCTGGCGGGCACCTGTAGTCCCAGCTACTTGGGAGGCTGAGGCAAGAGAATCGCCTAAGCCCAAAAGCTGGAGGTTGCTGTGAGCTCTGATGCCACAGCACTCTCCCAAGGGGGATAAAGTGAGACTTTCTCTCTAAAAAAAAAAAAAAAAAACTACGAAGATAAGGAAGAAAGTCCATTATTGTCAAGGAAGGCAAAATACTGTAAAAGAACTGAAATCAGCCTGGCACCAAAATTATATTATCTCCTAAGAGCTAGATGAGGGATGAACGACATTTACAAGTTGCTAGTGGAAAAAAAGATTAATCTAAACAAAAAATATTCAAGTAGAAAAACAAAACAGATATAGAAAGATATATAAAGCTTGCTACTCACGTGCATCTTTTCTGGGAAAAAAACTTGTTTGGGCCACACTTTCACAAAATGAATAATAAATTTAAGACACAGGAAACCATATGATATAAATAAACCTGTTAAGCCAATTGAATAAAATGTATAAACAGCTGAAGAAATAATTGTTGATAATTACATTTTAATAGGATAGTCATGGACTCAGATTAAAGATGGCGGCTGAGTAACAGCTTCCCTGTAACTGGGCCCGGCGAATCTGGGGAGACAAGACTCCAGACATCTCTGGCCGGTGGGACCTGCCTACAATCATCCCCTTGAGGACACAGAGAGCCAGCAAGGGACTTCTGGACCCCAGGAGGAAGACAAAAACAGTGGAAAACTGCCAAGTGGCTGC
>CAUYPK010047663.1:0-14512 GCA_963574355.1 Loris lydekkerianus
GGACCTTTTCAAGAAGCAGCATTTGCCTTGCCTGTAAGTGGGATGGATAAACCTGTGTTTACAGACCCACCAGTTAAGACAAAATTTGGTTATCATATTATTATGATTGAAGGGAGAAAATAAATCATATGAAAGACTGAAAAAAAAAAAAGAAAGTATCAATGGATGCTAAAATTAGTGGGAAAAACTGTGATGAGAAATAGGACATTTGCAAAGTCTCAAAGTATCGCCCTGTGTTCATTAATTACAAAGATGTTCATTAATTACAAAAGAATAAACAGTAATGTAACATTGGAAAAATTTGGCACATACCACCTCACCCAATTGATCAATTAACATTACCAGGAAAGAGACACATGATATGTATGCTGAGAAGGACACAAGGTCACTTCTGTGATCACACAGTCATGTCTCCAATAGCAGAAGGCCCTGAGCATGTGATCTTTTCCATACAAAAGTAGGGAAAAAGTATTTTCCTTCCCAAAATATATAAACCTAATCACGAAGAAACATCAAACTGAAATTTAGGGACATTCTAGAAATGAACTGGCTGACACTCTTCAAAACTGTCAAGGTCATGAAAGTCAAAACAAGACTGAGGAGCTGTTCCAGAACAGAGACTATGATGTGAAAACCAAATGCAAGGGCAGCGCCTGTGGCTCTGTGAGTAGGGCGCTGGCCCCATATACAGAGGGTGGCTGGTTCCAACCTGGCCCTGGCCCAACTGCAACAAAAAATAGCCGGGTGTTGTGCTGGGGGCCTGTAGTCCCAGCTACTTGGGAGACTGAGGCAAGAGAATTGCCTAAGCCCAAAAGCTGGAGGTTGCTGTGAGCTGTGACGCCATAGCACTCTACTGAGGGTGACAAAGTGAGCCTCTGTCTCTCAAAAAAAAAAAAGAAAGAAAAGAAAAGAAAACCAAATGCAAAGTAGTGTTTCAATTTAGCTCCAGGGCCAGATATAGGACATTAATGAAACAGTTGGTGAAATTTGAATAAGGTCTCTAGATTACTTAATAGTGTTCTGTCAATGTTAATTTCCTGTTTTGGATTTTTATACAGTACTGTGATTATGTATGATATTAACATCAGGGGAAGCTGACAGGTGTATAGGATTCTTGTGCATTATTTTTGCAAGCGTAAAAATTATTTTTAAATAAAGAAGTACAAAATGGTGGGGGGAGGGGATGAAGAAAGAGTCCAGGTTTTAGAATTGAATTGTTCTCTGTAACAGGCATTTACCAAATACCTGCTGTGTGTCAAACTGGCAATGAGGCTGGAGGTGGAGGTGGCTGAGAGGCTGATGCTGGACTACAGGTGCTGATCTGGGGGAGGGGGATCCTTTCTGCTAAGCTCATGCCAGGGCAGTGCATCACGTACACACATACATTCAGTCAGTCTCTGCCCCTGGTTGGCCCTGGGCTTGGGCAGGTGGGTCAAGTATGGTCCTTGCTCTGGGGGCTAGGGTGGGAGAGTAGACAACTGAACAGGCAGCTGACTATACAGAGATATAAGCCATGGTGGTGGTGGAATGAAGGGTGGGAAGGAGGGAAGATGGTTTGGAAAGTCAGGAGATGAGACTATTGCTGACACACTGTGGGTGTAGCAGACACAGCGCTGCTTGGAGGGAGTTATGTCCAGAGAAGGAGACTCTGGGTGGAGTTTAGGGGTGGGGAAGATGGGGGTGAGATCGTTCTGGGAAGAAGTCCAGGATGAATGGAGTTGAAGACAGGATCTTTGCAGGTAGTGCAGGGAAGCATTGGACTATGTCTGAAGGATATGTCCAGGTAGACAGAGCAGGCTAAGGCCTGGAGGACTGGAATGAGCTGTTAATGGATTTGGCCCCAGCTACTGGGGAAGGATTCCAGAGAGGGGTGGTTGGGGACACATGGTTTCCAAAATAATTAAACCATCCCTGGGGTTGCTCTGTGGGGTGGGGGATCATTTCAGCTTGACTCACTTGTCAGTGAGAGAAGCAGCTTGTGACTAGGGCAGAGGAAAAGGGTTGCTCTTTGCTCCAGCCAAAAAGCAGGAAATGTGCAAGCTGCTGTCCGGAGAGAGGAAGCACTGACAGAGAAGAATCACACTCCCTTTGCACTTGTGGGAGGAAGAGGACCCCGGTGCTGCAGCTCTTCTCCCAGGCTTGGGGTAGACATTCTCAAGTAAGTTGGTCTGGCTGGAAGGTTATGGCATAGTCAGGGTAGGGTGGGCTTGCCAGGGGCCACATGGAGACACTGGACCCCGTGGCTTGGGGAGTGGGAACCGATGCCAGGAAGAGGCTGGTGCTAGAGGGGTCAGTATAGAGCTTTCCTTTCAGGGCAAATGGTGAAGCAATTGCTCCCGGCATCTGGGGAGAAAAATAGACTGCTGGCCTCTTCCCCTGCTTGACCCCATCTCTGAGAATTGGAGTTTTGGATTCTGAACATCTCTGAGAGTTGGTTCTCAGACCTGGCTGGGTGACTTCAGACATTCCTCTCCCTCTCTGTGCCTCACCCTCCCTGGCAGTAAGATAATGGGGCAGATAAGATGGTCTTCAAGAGACTCCCTCCCGGGGTCAAAGTTCCACAGCTCTGTGGTCTCTTTTTATACACATCCACCTCTCCGCAGGGGCCCCTATCCTCCTTTACTCCCTCTATGTCCAGCCTCCTCCTTCTGCTTCAACACTTCTAGATCCAAACAGTCCCCAGGGTGGGACACAATTATAAGGGGATCCTTATCTAACAAAGGCAATCAGTGTAACCTAGTTCTGTATACCCTCAATGAATCCCCAACAATAAAAACAAAACAAACAAACAAACAAACAAAAAAAGCAATTCCCAGATCCCCTCCTATATACTCTGACCTGAGCTAAATGTCATTGAAC
Organism: Loris lydekkerianus; assembly: GCA_963574355.1. Taxonomy (NCBI): domain Eukaryota; kingdom Metazoa; phylum Chordata; class Mammalia; order Primates; family Lorisidae; genus Loris; species Loris lydekkerianus. The sequence goes on from CAUYPK010047663.1 coordinate 2,860, forward strand.
CAAGGAATTTATTTATTTTAGGGCTTGGGAGGAAAACAATAGTTATATGCCAGGCATTCAGTTTATTATCAAAACCCCATGAGGGAGGCATATTCTGGGTAGGAAATCTAAGTCAGAGAGGTTAAATAATTAGCCCAAGGTTACACAGCCATTAAGAATTGAATTAATGAGTATTCTGTTGACTCTATCTGAGAATTGTGCCACTCTTCCGGGGGCTGTTGAGGGGTTTTCGTTTTAAACCCAGCATTATGCTGAAACCAAATGCAAGGAGCTCTTGTGGGGATGTTTCAGGCAGTGACAAGGAAGGCAAAACCCAAAATATCTAAAAATGATTAGGGAAAAAAACATGAAAACCACACCTTTTGCAGCAGCAGCTCCTCGAAAGGCTGGGCTCTGAAATAAGCTTTTGAAGGAGGGGTTACCCTCGTGATTTTATCTGCATCATAAACATCTCCTGACAAGAGCCAGGAAACACTGAACAATGTGGAGTCCCATGGAGCGTGGGGAGCAGAGGAGCCTCACTATCCCAGGAACAGGAGGTGGCTGTGTCTGGCAAGAGATTGCAAGGGGACCCCTACCCTGCTCGGGACCAGGCAAGGCCACTCCCTTCCAGCTAGACTTTGTGGTTCCATCAATCCATGAGGGTGGGTGCAGCTGACAAGGTTCTGGGCATTAAACAAACAAGATACACTAAAATGTTCCTGGAAGTTATTTCTGCAGGGGTAGGATCGTGGGAGAATGTTTTTTGCCTGTTTTCTATTCCCCCCCCTTCCCATATTTCTGTATTTTACATTGAATATAAATTATTTTGTATTATTTATTTCCTAATTGTTGTAATAGGGAAAATATTTATTTCCTAATTACTTATAATTAGAAAAAATAACACATTTAAAAAGTAAGCAAGAGACTGCCCAATGGTCTGGGCCTGCTCTGCCTGGCTTGTAGTGTGGCCCTGGGTTTCCTGTGAAACCAGTAGGGCAATTCCTGTTTCTCCCTTCCCAGGGGAGCCAGGAAGATCTAGTGAGGATATAAAAGGGCCTCAGGAAGTACATTAGGGCCTATGTGTCAGAATGATTACATTTTATTTTCATTGTGTTTTATAAATCACATTTAATCCAAATACGATGCTTCTTGTGGCAGACCACCCAGAGGGGAGTCTGAGGAAAGGGCTCACATGGGCAGAACTCCTGAGCTCCAACTCTGGAGCCAGCTGCAGGGATTTAATGTGAAATCCTGTCATGTACTTGCTGTGCGTTCTTGGGCACAATACCCTCCCTCTCTGAGTCCTGTTTTTTCATCTGTAAAATGAGGCCTGTCTTGTAAGGTTGTTGTGAGCAGTCAGTACATTATTATATCTGAAGCTCAGCAGAGGGGATCCTAGCTTGTTTGTCATTTTCTTTGAGAGGTAGTGTAAATCTTGCATTTAAAAGCATAGACACTGGGTGTCAAATTCCAGCTCTACTATTCAATTGCTCTGTGACATTGGGCCAGTTCCCTAACCTCTTTGTTGACTTAGTGTCCTCAGCTCTAAAACAGGGCTAATAAAAATATTTATATCTATAATATAAATTAGAAGATTAAATAAATTAATATGTTTAAAGTCCTTACCCCAGGGTCTGGCACAAGGGTGGGGGCTCATAGAAGTGTTATATGATTACGTAAGATTGAATCCTCACCCCCACTATAAATATTGTTTATTTTATGGATGAGAAGACTGACTTGTGGAAGTGAAGAGCTCTGATAAAATCCTTGCTTTTGTCTGGGGCTGGCAGGTCTGACGGTTTAAGCCCAAGAATACCCCAAACTGACCAGTGAAGTGGAGACCCAGCTCCAACCCTGGGCTGGTGAGTCATCTAGAAGTTACTGTATGAACTGTGTCATTCTCAAGGCCCTAGATTTCTTTCCTCTTGTCTCCCATGTGAGGCTCTCACTTCTTTTTCCATTCAGGGGCCATCAACCCTCTAAGCAAACTTCCATTCAGGTTTTCTAATCTGTGGCGGCCTGGTCTCTTGTTACCTCTCCATCTCTCATCCTGTTCCTTGCTCCAGTCTTATAATGAGCTACCCTGTTCTCTGGGCCTAGGTTCAAATCCCAGCTCAGCTATTTACTAGCAATATGACCTTGGGCAAGTTCCTTAGTCTCTCTGTGTTTCAACCTTCTCTATGTAAAATAGAGGTAATAATACTACCTGCCTGACAGTGTTACTGCAGGGATAAAATGAATTCATCATGAGAGAAGAGCCTGGCCCATGGTAATGACTGTATGAGTTGTTGTTATTGTTATTCATGCCATTACAGTTTAATATCTGGTATTTCCTCAAGCCCCAAGAGGAAGAAAGTAGAGAGATCCCAACACCGTGGCTGATTGGAAAGGCAGATTTTCGTCCACCTGTGCCTGACCTCTCTGTTATGTACCTCTTCCAAGGCCAGAGGGCATTTCACAGCTGGAAACTGTGGTCAGAGTATGAATCATTTAGGACTTCTGCCTTAATGTTTCCACCCACAGCTGGGCCAGGAGCCCAGAATGGGAAAACCACAGCCAGGAGCAGAGGGCCAGAGGGGAGGCCATGTCACACCGAGCCAGGGAATAGTGCAGACCTTAGGAACCTATCTCTACCCCAGTTCTCCCCAGGTGAGAGGACAGGTCGGAGAGGAGAGGTTGGGTCACCTCCCCTGAGCCAGAGGTTGTAAGGGACAGGTTGGGGAGGCTGCATCTCAAGTGGAGGTGGCACTTGAACACAGCTCAAGCAGAAACAGTGGAGCTCTGGGTTGATCACGCTCTGTGGTCACGGACTCCATGTGCTCCAAGGATATTGGAACAGAGATGGCCTAGGCTGAGGAAACAACTGGGAGAAGGAGGATCTTGTTTTAGCTGTGTACAGGGCACTGGTGGGGAGATGGACAACCAGAAAAGGGAAAAATGAGGAGAGAAGAGTAGGGAGGGAGAAAGGAGGCTTTGCGGATTAATTCCACCATCACTTGTTGAATGCCTCTCAGACGCCAGTGCTGTTTTGGCAGGTCCTGAGAGCACAGTTGTAAGGGAGGCAGGTGATTTTTAAAAGGTGGCTTTGTTTCCAGAAGGTGGACATAGAGGGTGAGCAGTGACCTTCTTTGAGTGCTTGGGAGGCTGGGGCAGGGGGTTCACTAGGCCAGCAGTCCAGGCAGGCTTCTGGGAGGATTTAGGGTGCATTTTAAAGATGGGATTTAGGGTGCATTTAGGGTGCATTCTAAATTCTAAAGAAGCCAGTAAAACTATTTTTCTCTAGAAGTGATCTCAAACAGTGTCCTTCAAATATGAATTCCCAAAGTGGGTTTGGCCTCAGGGGGTCATCTTCATTCTTGTTTGTTTGACCAGCTTGCATGTTTTATCAGCTGCACTATGAACAGTACACTCTGCATGTGTGTGTTTCTGGCACCAGAGGGTATCTACACATGACCTCGTTTTTAAGGGGCCTGGACTGGGGGAAGGTAGCTGTGGAATTCATGTGTAAGGTGGGAGAGGGAAGATGTTGGCAGATGCAAAGAGGAGACAGTGAGTTGGGGCCTGATCAGGCCTGTGGGGCAGGATCAGGAGTGTGCCACTTTAGGTTTAACAACCAGCTCTGGACTGGGATACAGAGGAGGTGGAATGGCACAGAAAGAGAGGAAAGCCTAGATTTATAGCATTTTCTGTGGTGTAAATATTCCCATGAGTGTGATCAACCCAGAGCTCCACTGTTTCTGCTAGAGGTGTGTTCAAGTGCCACCTCCAACTGGTACAGACTCCGCCACTTGTCCCTCACAACCCCTCCCTCAGGAGAGGTGACCTGACCTGTCCTCTCTGACTTGTTCTCTCACCTGGGGAGAACTGGGGTAGAGATGGGTTCCCAAGATCTGCACTGTTCCCTGGCTTGGTGTGAGATGGCCTCCCTTCTGGCCCTCTACTCCTGACTGTGGTTTTCCCATTCTGGGTTCCTGGCCCGCTGTGGGTAGAAACATTAAGGCAGAAGTCCTGAAATGATTCATACTCTGACCACAGTTTTCAGCTGTGAAACGCCCTCTGGCCTTGGAAGAGGTACATAACAGAGAGGTCAGGCACAGGTGGACGAAAACCTGCCTTAACATCCCTGAATGCAGACTTGCTAATTCCATAATCAAATGTCTAATGCTTCCAAAATGCCATGCAACTGGCTCTCACACAGTCTTCAGGGGCCAGTTCTAGCACACCACTGGCTTTGGGTCTTTTTTGCCACTAGTTTCTTAGCCAAGATGTCCCACCATCAGAGCCTCTTCCTTCAAATGTAAGTCTTGTCCATTCTAAAAGGGGGAACCAAGGGCAGGGGTTACCAGTTCCACCTTGTGTTGTTAGGGCCATCCAATCCTGGACCACCATTTGCTAATCTGGTGCTATGGATAATTGCACCTCACCTTTATAAGCCTGTTTCCTCATCTGGAAAATGGGGATCATAATAATATTGCTTCCCAGAACTGTGGTGAAAATGAAATGAGAAAATTACATATGAGTGTTTACCTCCTAGGTGCTTGACTGACATGGCTGCCTTTTCATCTAGACATGTTTAGCAATATCCTCCTTCTTGTCACCTCAATTGCAACTGCTCAGAGAGACCTTGGGAGCCCCAGATCCTCAGGAAGAGACCTTACTTTATAGTAAGAAGTTCTTCAAAGTTGAAGTTGTGGCCAGCCTAGGCCAGCAGCCTCAAGAATTTGCCAAAAGGATAATGTTACTGCTTCAGAGACAAGTTGTGTTTTGCCTCTGTGCCCTTGGCTTCACTGTAGGAGAGGCTGACCTTTCCCCACTAGCCCTCTTCCTTGAAGCCTCCCTCTCCAGCCTCCATGTAGTTCTCCAAATTGCCCAAAGCTTCCACTGCAGACCTTCATCCAAGGTTGCCTGACTACCTGATAATTTACACTAAGAGATGAATGACTAACACTCAAATTATTGCTGGATAAGCCAGAGGAATTTTGGAAATAAGGAAAAGTGAAAGCAAAAAAGGAAAAATAGAATGGAACTAGGCAGAAGACAGTTAGGGGAGGGGTAGACAGAGATCTGAAGTGCTGTCAGGAGCTCTATTGACTATGTGCTTTGTGTAAGTTGTTCCCCTTCTTTGAGTCTCCACTTCCCCACCTGTAAGTTAAAGGAGGTAGCTATGATGCACTCTCACTCCCTCAGGCTGAGATTATGAGGACATGAAGGGTCATGGGAAATGTATGAACTTTCTATGGCAGCTGTAACACATTGTCATAAATGTAATGGGTTCGAACAATGCAAATTGATTATGTCACTGTATGAGTGCTGATAAGTCTGAAATGGGTCAGGGAAGCTATTCCCCCTGCAGGTCTGGGGGGAGAATCTGTTCCCAGGCAGAGGCTACCTGAACGCACTGTGGCTGCATCACTGTGACTTCTGCTTCCATCATCACAGCTCCTCTTACTCTGAACTTCCTGCCACTCTTATTCTTTTTTTTTTTTTTGAGACAGAATCTTACTTTTTTACCCTTGGTAGGGTGTCATGGTGTCGTAGCTCACAGCAATCTCAAACTCCGGGCTCAAGTGATCCTCTTGCCTCAGCCTCTTGAGTACCTGGGAGTATAGGTACCCACAAGGCCTGGCTATTTTTAGAGACGAGGTCTCATTCTGGCTCAGTCTGGTCTTGAACTCCTGAGCTCAAGCAATCCACTCACCTTGGCCTCTCAGAGTGCTAGGATAATAGGTGTGAGCCACTGTGCCCAGCCCTCCTGCTACTCTCTTATTAGGAGCCCTGGAGATACATTGAGACCACCTGGAAAATCCAGGCTAATCTCCCTATCTCAAGACCCTTATGTATCTGCAAAGTCCTTTTTGATACATAAAGTCACATACTCACAGAATTTGGGGGTTAGGATGTGGATCTCTTTGGGGGACCATTATTCTGCATACCACAGGGAAGTTACATTTCCCAGGAGGCTCAGTAAAGACTTAGAGCATTGATAGTGGGATACACAGCAAAACAGCCAGAGGGTAAGATGCAATTATACCTTTCTCAGGGACTCCATTTAGAGACCACTGGGTAGGGCAGAGCAGAGACTGGGGAAGAGATGGGACCACAGACAAGGCACCACGTGTCTGGAGTGCTAAAGACCCAAGTTTCAGATGTAGCTTGTCCGATGACTTCCTATGTGACCTTGGAATGGTTGCCTTGCTCCTATGTTAAATGGGGGCCATGACTCCTTCCCAGTTTGCCTTACAGGACCACCACAGTGGGTGTGAAGGTGCCTGGTCAACTGTAATGTGCATTAGGGGTGCTGGTTGCTGTCGCCACTGCCTTTGGTATTATGGATGGTTGTTCAGAGAGCAGATAGACCTGGAAAGATTCCCAGGGAAAATAACAGGGTGCTAGTGGCCTTGAATGGGAAGGTGGTAGAGTGTTTAAGTAAAGAGAGAACTTCAAAGGTGGCTTGGACCAACCCAGAGCCTGCTGACTTTTGACTTTTGGCTTTGATTTAAGCATTTGTTGGACTCAGTTGCTTGCTAGAGCAAAAGTTAGGGACTTTGAGAAATTGGGTCAAGACCAAGGTCAGCACTGGGAGCTCAGAAGAGCTGGTGGATAAGTACTGCAACTCCCACGTGCTTTCCTCAGTCCTCTGCCTTGGCTTCCAGCTGCCCCAAAACTCCCAACACCAGCATGTGCTGGGATGTCCCTACTGCTGCCCAGGAAGTGTAGGGGCCCAGGGCTGGGAGGCCCCAGATGCACAGGAGGTTCCTAAAGAACCAGATGAGGAAGGCACTATGCAGTTCCTGAGGCTGGTCAGAACAGGGCAGGGACCTAGATAGAGCCACCCAGGCTGAGCTCCTGGGGTGCAGACAGGGCGTTTATGTGACTTCCCCAACATCTGGTCTAGATGACACTGGATAGGAGCCCAAGGGTGGGGCAGAGGCTCACAGAGTGGGAGGACTCAGGGACCCTTTGGGAGAGGTTCTGCCTCAGCAGCACTTGATATTTCCAACATCTGTGAGGTCATAGTATCATAGGTGCTAAATAGGTCAGCAGAGGGCCTGAGTCACATTTCTTTCAAAATTCTACCTAGAAAAAAAGGAAAAAAATTTTTTTACTAGGGAAGACTGGGAAAATGTTTGCAAATTCTATGAAAAAAGCTAAAATCCTTACCATATATAAGACTTCTTATAAAATGGGAACCCCACCTATCAAAACAATAACTATTTCACAGAAGAAACACAGATAGGCCTTGCACATATTAAAAAATTCAACCTCACTTCAATCAAAGATTACAAAATAAAATGGAGAGGTGCAGGACTGAACTTACTTGCATTTCTCAGTTTTTGGCCCATTTTGACCTGCCTATGGGCTCCTCTCTTTTTGCCTCTGCAAAATTGCCTACTTGGCTCTATATTCCATTCTGTCTCATTTCTTTCTTCTCCTCAGACTTTCTTCTCCATTGGTGAACAATCTACATTGAGCAGGAGCTTGCTCCCTCCAGCCTCCCCTTTCTGGAACACACAACATAGGACTGAGCATAATTTCTGGTTCATGACAGACTTGTATCACTGGTTCATGTGAGGCTTTCTTTTAAAATTATTTTAAATAATACTATCTTGGAGACTTTGGAGGAGCAAGGTGGCGGCCGATAATAGCTTCCTTGCAACTGGGCATGGTGAGACTGGAGAGAGAAGACTCCAGGCATCTCTGGCTGGTGGGATCTGCCCAGAAACATCCCTCTGGGGACACAGGGAGTCAGTGAGAGACTTCTGGACCTCAAGAGGAGGATAAAAGCAGTGGGGAACTGACAAGTGGTTGCATGTATTTGTTCAGTCTAATCCTGCTGGCAGCTTCTTCTCATCCTTCTGGTCCTGTACCAAAAGGACTCATCAAAACCCTAGTCCAGAGGCATGGTAACTTCGAGAGCAAGAGGAAGTGAAAGGAAAATTAGGGCAATGAAACAGATAAAAGAAAACACTCATGAGGAAGAATCAGCAGAAAAATCTTGGCAACATGAAAAACCAGTCCAGAGCACCCCCCAAGGGACTGTGAGGTAGCTACTACAGAGGATTTTTCCTATAAAGAAATGTTAGAAATGACAGAAAGGGGATTCAGAATACAGATGATGACAACAATGAAGGAAATGATGGAAACAATTAAGGAAACCGCTGATAAAGTGGAAAATAACCAAAGGAAATCCAAAAACAGAATCAAATAAGAGATGAATGATATGAAGAAAATAGAAAGGATATAGCAGAGCTCAAGGAGCTGAAGCAGTCAATTAGGGAACTTAAAGATGCAATAAAAAGTATCAACAAAAGATTAGACCATGCAGAAGAAAGAATCTCAGAGGTAGAGGACAAAGCTCTTGAGATAACTCAGATAGTTAAAGAGGCAGAAAAGAAGAGAGCAAAAACAGAACATTCACTGACAGAATTATGGAACTTTATGAAGCATTCAAATGTATGAGTTACAGGTATGCCAGAAGGGGCAGAAGAATGCTCCAGGGGAATGAAAGCCATACTAGAGAATATTATAAATGAAAATTTCCCAAATATCACGAAAGATTCTGACACACTGCTTTCAGAGGAATATTAGACCCCAGGTGGCCTCAACTCTAACTGAGCTTCTCCAAGACACATTGTGATGAACCTGTCCAAAGTCAAGACAAAAGAAAAGATTCTTCAAGCTGCCAGGAGTAAGCACCAGTTGACCTATAGTGGCAAATCCAGCAGGGTGACTGCAGACTTCTCTAATGAAACTTTTCAAGCAAGAAGACAATGGTCATCTACCATTAAACTACTTAAATAGAACAATTTTCAGCCTAGAATTCTATGTCCTGCTAAGCTAAGCTTTAGAATTGACAGAGAAATCAAATCATTTACTGATATACAAACATCGAGGCAATTTGCCACAACAAAACCAGCCCTACAGGAAATATTTCAACTTGTTCTACACACTGACCATCACAATGGATCAACAGCAAAGTAAGAACTCAGCAATTAAAGGACAGAACCTAACTTCCACAATGTTGCAAAAGATAAAACTAAGCAATGGACTCTCACAAAATAAAATGAATAGAACACTACCACATTTATCAATTATCTCAATAAATGTTAATGGCTTGAATTCCCCACTGAAGAGGCATAGATTGTCTGGCTGGATTAAAAACACAAGCCATCCATTTGCTGTCTGCAGGAAACACACCTAGCTTCAAAGGACAAATTAAAACTCATAGTTAAGGGTTGGAAGACAATTTTTCAGGCAAACAAAATCCAGAAGAAAAGAGGAGTTGCAACCTTATTTTCAAATACATGTGGATTTAAAGCAACTAAGTCAAAGAAGACAAAGATGGTCACTTTATGTTGGTCAAGAGAAAAGTACAACAAGAAGACATTTCAATTATAAATATGTATGTACCCAACTTGAATGCTCCCAGATTCTTGAAACAGACCTTACTCAGTCTGAGCAATATGATATCCTATAATACCATAATAACAAAGAACTTTAACACTCCTCTTACAGAGCTGGACAGATCCTCTAAACAGAAATTAAACAAAGGTATAAGGGACTTAAATAAGACCCTAGAACAACTGTGCTTGATAGACGCATATAGAACACTCCATCCCAAAGATAAAGACTATACATTCTTTTCATCGCCTCATGGAATGTTCTCCAAAATTGATCATATCCTAGGACACAAAACAAACCTCAACAGAATCAAAAGAATTGAAAATTTACCTTCTATCTTCTCAGACCACAAGGCACTAAAGGTGGAACTCAAACTCCAACAAAAACATTCAACAACACACACAGGCATGGAAATTAAACAATCTTCTGTTGAATGACAGTTTGGTGCAGGAAGAAATAAAACAGGAAATCATTAACTTCCTTGAGTATAACAACAATGAAGACACAAGCTACCAAAAGCCTGTGGGATTCTGCAAAAGCAGTTCTGAGACGAAAATTTATCACTTTAGATGCCTACATTTGAAAAACAGAGAGCACATCAACAAACTCACAAGCCATCTTATGGGATTGAAAAAAGAAGAACAATTTGAGCCTAAACTCAGCAGAAGAAAAGAAATATCCAAAATTAAATAAGAGATCAATAAAATTGAAAACAAAAGAATCATTCAGAAAATTAATGAAACAAGGAGTTATTTTTTTGAAAAAAATAAATTAAATAGATAAACCTTTGGCCAGACTAACTAGAAATAGAAAAGTAAAATCTCTAGTAACCTCAATTAGAAATGATAAAGGGGAAATAACAACTGATGTCACAGATATACAAGAGATCTTCTTTGAATACTACCAGAAACTCTATGCCCAGAAATTTGACAATGTGAAGGAAATGGATCAATATTTGGAATCACACCCTCTCCCTAGACTTAGCTAGGAAGAAATAGATCTCCTGAACAGACCAATTTTAAGCACTGAGATTAGACATTTTCTTTCTTTCTTTCTTATTTTTTTTTTTTTTTTTTTTTTGTTGTTGTTGTTGTTGCAGTTTTTGGCCGGGACTGGGTTTGAACCCACCACCTCTAGTACATGGGGCCAGAGCCCTGCTCCTTAAGCCACAGGCGCTGTCCTCGAGCACTGATATTAAAGAAACAATAAAAAATCTTCCAACAAAAAAATGCCCTGGTCTGGATGGCTTCACACCAGAATTCTATCAAACCTTCAAGGAAGAGTGTATTCCTGTACTACAGAAATTATTCCAAAAAATTGATGAGGAAGGAATCTTCCCCAATACGTTCTATGAAGCAAACATCACCCTGATACCAAAACCAGGAAAAGATCCAAAAAGGAGAACTTTAGACCAATTTCACTAATGAATATAGATGCAAACATTCTCAACAAAATCCTAGCCAATAGATTATAGTTTATCATCAAAAAAGTCATACATCATGATCAAGTAGGTTTCATCCCAGGGATGCAAGGCTGGTTTAACATACACAAGTTCATAAATGTTATCCACCATATTAACAGAAGCAAAAATAAAGACTGTATGATCCTCTCAATAGATGCAGAAAAAGCATTCGATAAAATCCAGCATCTTTTTCTAATTAGAACACTGCAGAGTATAGGTGTACGTGGCACATTTCTGAAACTGATCAAAGCTATTTATGACAAACCCACAGCTAATACTATACTGAATGGAGTAAAACTGAAAGCTTTTCCTCTTAGAACTGGAACCAGACACGGTTGTTCTCTGTCACCATTACTATTCAACATAGTGCTAGAAGTTCTAGCCAATACAATTAGGCAAGACAAGGAAATAAAGGGCATCCAAATGGGAGCAGAGGAGGTCAAACTCTCCCTCTTTGCTGACGATATGATCTTAGAGAACCCCAAAGATTCAACTACAAGACTCCTGGAAGTCATCAAAAAATACAGTAATGTCTCAGGAGATAACATCAAGTTCCACAACTCAGTAGCCTTTCTATATGGCACTAACAGTCAAGACGAGAGGTTAATAAATAAAAGACACACCTCCCTTCACCATAGCTTCAAAGAAAATGAAATACCTAGGAATATACCTAACAAAAGAGGGGAAGGAACTCTATAAAGAAAATTATGAAACCCTAAGAAAGGAAATACCAGAGGATATTAACTAATGTAAGAACATACTATGCTCATGGCTGGGAAGAATCAACATTGTTAAAATATCTATACT
>CAUYPK010047666.1:0-52539 GCA_963574355.1 Loris lydekkerianus
TCCCGAGCAGCTGGGACTACAGGCGCACGCCACAACGCCCGGCTATTTTTTGGTTGCAGTTCGGCCGGGGTTGGGTTTGAACCCGCCACCCTCGGTATATGGGGCGGGCGCCCTACTCACTGAGCCACAGGCACCACCCTACGCCCGGCTATTTTTTGGTTGTAATTGTCATTGTCGTTTGGCAGGCCCGGGCTGGATTTGAACCCACCAGCTCTGGTGTATGTGGCTGGAGCCCTACCTGCTGAACTACAGGTGCCGAGCCAAGATTGTAGTATTTTCTTTTTTTTGTTTGTTTGTCTTTTTTTTTTGGCCAAGGCTGGGTTTGAACCCACCACCTCCGATATATGGGGCCAGCACCCTATTCCTTTGAGCCACAGGCGCTCCCCTTGTTTGTTTTTTGACCCAGAGCCTCAAGCTGTCGCCCTGGGTAGAGTGCCATGGCATCATGGCTCTCAGTGATCTCCAACTCCTGGGCTCAAGTGATTCTCCTGCCTCTGCCTCCCAAGTAGCTGGGACTACAGGCGTCCGCCACAACGTCCGGCTACTTTTTGGTTGCAGCCGTCCTTGTTGTTTGGCGGGCCCGGGCTCAATTCGAACCTGCTAGCTCAAGTATATGTGGCTGGTGCCTTAGCTGCTTGAGCCACAGGCTCCAAGCCGATTGTAGTATTTTCAAAACTGAGTGATTTCATGTCAAAGTCTGACTTAGGCCATCTGAAAAATTGGAAAGGTCAGCAACCCTGGACCTCTGTGTCCTGAGTCTGAGCCAGATGGCTATGCTACCTCTAGGAAGGCCTGTGGCCCTAGGTGCCAGAGTTACCTCTCTGCTCATGTGTACTGGTTTGCTGCTGCTTTTTTTTTTTTTTTTTTTTTTGAGACAGAGTCTCACTTTCTTGCCTCAGTAGAGTGTGGCATCAAAGCTCACAGCAACCTCAAACTCTCCGGCTCAAGTGATTCTGTTGCCTCAGCCTCCCAAGTAGGTGGAACTACAGGTGCCTGCCACAGCACCCGGCTGTTTTCAGAGACGGGGTCTTGCTTTTCCTCAATTGGTCTCGAACTTGTGAGCTCAAGCAGTTCACCCGTCTTGACTTCTGAAAGTGCTAGGATTATAGGCGTGAGCCACCATGGTTGGCCCTAGTTTGCTTCTCCAAAGAGAGAAGCATTTTTTTCTTTTCCTTTTTTATTATTTTTTTCTTTTTTAGTAGAGACAGAGTCTCACTTTATCTTCCTTGGTAGAGTGCTTTGACATCACAGCTCACAGCAACTTAAAACTCTTGGGCTTAAGTGATTTCTTTTTTTTTTTGCATTTTTTGGCCAGAGCTGGGCTTGAACCTGCCACCTCCGGCATATGGGCCGGTGCCCGACTCCTTTGAGCTACAGGTGCCGCCGGCCCCACCTCCCACTCCCCCACCCCCTCCGCTTAAGCGATTCTCTTGCCTCAGCCTCTCAAGTAACTGGGACTACAGGCGCCTGCCACAATGCCTGGCTATTGTTTTTTATTGCAGTTGTTGTTTAGCAGGCCCAGGCTGGGTTCAAACCCACCAGCCCTGGTGTGTGTGGACTATTCCCTAATCATTGAGCTATGAGTGCTGAGCCTTTTTTTTTTTTTTTTTTGAGACAGAGTCTCATTATGTCGCCCTTGGTAGAGTGCAGTAGTGTCACACAGCTCACAGCAACCTCCAACTCCTGGGCTTAGGGGATTCTCTTGTCTCAGCCTCCTGAGCAGCTGGGACTACTAGTGGCCACCACAATGCCCGGCTATTTTGTTTGTTTGTTTGTTTTGCAGTTTGGCCAGGGCCAGGTTTGAACCCTCCACCCTCTGTTTGTGGGGCTGGTGCCCTACTCACTGAGCCATTCGTGCCGCCCACAGTTGTCATTGTTGTTTAGCTGGCCCAGGCTGGGTTTGAACCCGCCAGCCTCAGTGTATGTGACCTGCACCATAACCACTGCTACAGGTGCCTAGCCAAAGAGAAGCATTTTTCCAAACTCAGGTTTCTGTCAGGTGTGAAAATGTATAACCTTCTGCCCCAGCTACTTCCTCCAGGAGCCCTTGCTGGTAGGAAGCCTGGTGACCCATCCTAGGCCCCACACATTCCTGCTGTGCCTGTCCCTGGCTCCACCCCTTCCTCACTTCTGTGTGATCCTATCCAGGCCCTTCGTCCTTCATCTGCAATTGGGAAATCCAGAAGTTCCGAAAACTTAACTTATTTTTGCTACTCATTTGATAGCAGAATTAGACCTGACTTAAACTCATATGTTGGCAAAATGCGACCCAAGCTGCCTTGTGGGGCTCTGTGTCCCAAATTTGGTTTGACTAGTCACCCATTTTGCTGGAAAGACCTGCTTGGTTACAGATGTTCCTGAGGCTCCTGGGGTAACGTATGTTATCTGTACTTTGTTACTTTTATAAAACTTGAAAGTTTGTAATCTGAAACACTGTGTCCCACATGTTTCAGATAAGGGACCCGTCCCCCTGCCAGGGTGATTGGGGCCCTTGTGTGAGATTGTGATGGAAAGTGGCCAGCAACCCCTGGTCACCAAGTGCTAGTGTTCCACGTGGGAGTCTAGACAAGGTGGGTGAATAGGGACTTTCAACAGAAGCAGGAGTGTAGTGCAAACTTGCCATTGACTCTGAGTAAGGCCTGACTCTGCCAGGCTTCAGAGACCTCTGACTAAGTTGGATTTAGCAGGAGAGCATGCTCAGGAGACCCTCCAGACTAGGTGTGGTTTCTTTCTAAAGAAATAAAGAGAGTTTGCCAGGACATCCCAAGAAATAGTCACCTTGACCACATCTGTCTGCTCTAGGTGGAGAATTGAGTTCAGTAGGAGCTTTAGTCAGCTAAGAGAGATTCTTTCTTTCTTTAGAGGTAAGACCTCATTCTGTTGCATAGGCTGGAGTGTAGTAGTGTATTCATAGCTCACTGTAACCTTTAATTCCTGGGCTCAAGTGATTCTCCGGCCTGTGCTGTTCAGGTAGCTGCGACGGCAGGCATGCCCCATGAGCTTGGCTAATTTTTGCATTTTTCATAGAGATGAGGTCTTGGTTTGTTGTCCAGGCTGGTTTCAAACTGTTCTCCAGCAATTCTCTTGCCTCAGCCTTCCAAATGCTAGGGGATTATAGGCATCAGCTACCATGCCTGGCCGAGCTAGGATTCTTAATCTGGTCTGTGGATGGCCTCGGGGGCTCCCATGAGGCCCTCAAAATTGAACACAGTTGCATGAAGGTAGAAGGACAAGAGTCAGTGGCTGTGACCTCAGATGAGTTTCCAAGCTTCACTTTTCCTCCCTGAAACAGGGTAAAGTGGCACCTGCCTGGAGGCTGTCAGGGAGTGAGAGAGGCAAAATGCCTTGCCCTCCCTGTGTGTCTGGCTCCAAGCAGGTGCCCTATAAACTGGCCACAGTGTTTTGGTGGGTTCTCTGAACATCTTTCTAGGCACAGCCTGATCTCATTCAGCTTCTCAGAGGGATCTGTGACCACAAAAGGGTGACAGCCCCTGGAGGACCAGATTGGAAGTGAAGCAGCTGTCCCTAGCTGGTGAGAGATGTGGGTGCTGTGACAGGAGTGGGATTTGGGGGTATCTGTGTGAGGCTGGATGTCCCTCCAGGGGTGGGGAAGAAGCCTTGAACAGGCAGGAAAGAAAAGCAGATGCAGCAGAGGTCAGAGTGAGAACGGGGGCAGTCACTGGATTTCTTATCGGGAGGGCACAAGCGACCTCCAGGAGCAGCTTGGAGGTCTTGGGTGGGGGAGGAGGCACAGGCAGATGACAGGTCTGAGGTGGGAGGATGGTGGAGCTGCAGAGGGAGAGATGGGTAAGCCTACCTTTCTCAGCCCGCCAAGACCCTCCCTTTCATTCATTCAATCAGAGAGCCATAGGCAAGTGGCACAGTTTCTTTAGTTCAGGAGCTACCACTCGGCTTTAAACAATCAGCAAAAAATTCACCTGTCTGCTCAGTGTCAGTTACTGTTGTAGGAGCCAGGAATAGGGTGACACCTGATATAAACACAGGGTTCCACATTTGTGGGGCTGGAGACATTGTGCAACAGGTGCTACATTAGCAATGACTTAAACTGGTTAGTTGGCAATAGTGATTGATGCCCAGGGAAAACAACTGTAAAACTATGGGGGGGGAAAGGGACTCTACTGGGGACTGGGGTGATGGTTAGGTGAGGCTTACCTCCTGGGTGAGGGTATTAAAGACACTGAGAAGGGCGGTGCCTGTGGCTCAGTGAGTAGGGTACTGGCCCATATACCGAGGGTGGCAGGTTCAAACCTGGCCCTGGCCAAACTGCAACAAAAAATAGCCGGGTGTTGTGGCGGGACCCTGTGGTCCTAGCTACTTAGGAGGTTGAGGCAAGAGAATTGCTTAAGCCCAAGAGCTGGAGGTTGCTGTGAGCTGTGACTCCTCGGCACTCTACCAAGGGCAACAAAGTGAGACTCTATCTCTTTAAAAAAAAAAAGCACAGTAGGGCTCAAGGCTAAGTGCTAACTAACTTCACATCTCTGCTCCCCACCATCTGCATGACTGCTGTGTACCTCAGTTTCCTTAGCTATCTTGGCTGTCGAATGGGGATTTTGATGGCTGCTACCTTACAAGGTTGTTGTAGTGATGAGCTGATAGAAAGAAATTTAAGATAGTGTCTGGCACGTTGGGAGGGAAGTCTTGCTCTAGGAGTTAACTTGTGGCCAAGGACAGCAGGGGAGGAGCAACTCCAACAAGGAGCAGTGCAAGAAGTGACACCTGGGATGAGATGATTGTGGGTGAATGCCTCAGTCTCAGCTTCCTTTTTGGTGATGAGGATTCATTGAGGGTCTTTGCTGGTAGAAGGTAGCCTTGGCCAGGGTGACATCCAGGCAGGGACCTCAGACACAGCTCCTCACACGTCCCCACCCCTAATACACTCCCAGTCTTAGGGAGCAGAGAGAACAGACAAGGAACTCCATCTTGCACCTGCTAGGCAAATGGCCTTAGGACTCCCTGAAGAGAAATGGTGTCTAAGTAGCTGGGAGGGCTGGTGGTTCATCTTTGGGGTCTCTGTTGTTAGCCCTGCGGCTCTTCTGAGCTTTGTCTCTCTGGCAGGGCCAGGCCAGCCCTGCTTGGTCTTCTCTGGTAGGCGTGGTCTTCCCCTACTAGACTGTGGCAGCCCCCTCTGAGATGGAAGCTGTGGTGGTCCTGATCTATAGGTATTGTAGAGCCTTACCTTGGCTTGACCTTATGACTTTGGCCAAGGGACCCTAATTACTCTCTTCAGTTTCCTTCTGTCGGTGGAGGGGGTTTTGCCAATCGGGTCATACTCAGGGTAGGGGAATCATTGGTTTCCTGAATCTCCTCTGTAGCCTGGAAAAGATGATGGATACCCTGGATACCAGGTAAAAAATCTTCATGAAATCCCAATAAGACAGGTAGAGCCAGAAGAGGCCTTGACAATCCCCCCTATGCCCTCCTTGTCCCCAGTGACTCCAGAGAGGGAGCCCCTTCCCCTTTGTGTAGTTTCTCTGTCCTGCTCTGGGTATCTCAGTTTGGGGACCTATTTGGGGAGCCTCAGGATTCAGTCTCAGGAGTAGTGCAGGGCAGGAACTGATCTGCCCAGAGAAACCATGGTACACACACTGTCGCTGTTAGCAGCACGTATCTTTTTTTTTGAGACAGAGCCTTAAGTTGTCACCCTGGGTAGAGTGCCATGGCATTACAGCTCACAGCAACCTCGAACTCCTGGGCTTAAGCGATTTTCTTGCCTCTGCCTCCCAAGTAGCTGGGACTACAAGCGCCCGCCACAACACCTGGCTACTTTTTGGTTGCAGCTGTCGTCGTTTGGTGGGCCTGGGCTGGATTCGAACCCACCAGCTCAGGTATATGTGGCTGGCGCCTTAGCCGCTTGAGCCCCGGGCTCTGAGCCTGGCAGCACGTATCTTGACTATAGAATCTGGAGTTCCCTATGCCACTCCCGCCCCCCACCTCCGACCCCCACCCCCGTCACCTTTGGTCCATCCCTGAAAACCAGATACATGAAGGAAATTGAGAACAGGCCTAACTTCTGGCCTAAAGGAGTTGTGTTCAGAGATTTCCCCCATATGTCTGCTCTAGCAGAGATTCTTTTTATTATTTGTTGCAATTATTATTTAGTCAACACACACAGGTGCCCAGGCCTAGGGTGTTCTATTTGATGTGTTAGACAATTGTGGATTCCCATGTCACCACCATCCAAAGCCAGCCACAGACCTTGTCCTCCTCCAGGTCGGTTTTTTTGTTGTTGGTTTTTTTTTATTTGTTTGTTTGTTTTTTTCTAGAGAACTAGAGACTGATTTATTCCTTTTTTTTTTTTTTTTTTTGAGACAGAATCTTACTGTCACCCTTGGTAGAGTGCTGTGGTGTCACAGCTTACAGCAACCTCAGACTCTTGGGCTTAAGTGATTCTCTTGCTGTTGTTTGTTTTTTTGAGACAGGGTTTCACTTTGTTGCCCTCGGTAGAGTGCTATGGCGTCATAGCTCACAGCAACCTCAAACTCTTGGGCTCAAGTGATTCTTTTGCTTCAGCCTTCCAAGTGGCTGGGACAATAGGCACCCTCCACAACCCCCCTGGCTAATTTTAGAGACAGGGTCTCACTCTTGCTCAGGCTGGTTTCAAACCCGTGAGCTCAGGAAATCCACCTGCCGTGGCCTCCCAGAGTGCTGAGATCACTACAGTCATGAGCCACTGTGTCCGGCCTTCTCTAGGTCATTTTTGTTCAACCAAGCAGCCCCTTCCCTGTCTGCTGGTCCCCTTCTACCTGACAGGGCAGTCTTGAAAACAGGTCCAGACTTGTTTTGGGGGGGCTCTGTCCCCATCCCTGCTGGAGAAACCCCTTTTATTCTTGTTTTTGTCTCTTTAAAGTGTTTCATTACCCACAGCCTTGGCAAGAGTGGGTCTCAACAGTTTTTCTTTGAGATTGTTGGCAAGTCTTTCTCCCACTAATTGTGTTCCTGGGTTGGGGTTTGCTCCTCCTTGCTGGATGCCCTTACACAGTAAGAGCAGATAGGCAGCCTCTATATGTATAGAAACCTGCCTGGCAACTGGACAATGCAACTCCTGGGGAGCACCTCATGGCCACTAAAAGGCTTCTGGCCATTCACTGCTCTAATGAGAAGGGGTGTTCTTGTCATCCTCCCTGGAGGAAGGGAATAAATAATCAAAGACAGATCCAGTGTTCTCTTATAGACCCAAGAGGGACACTCTGGAAGATCTGCTACATTTTTCCTTGAGCAGTAAGGGAAGGCCTTACTGGGAAGGCCTTGCCTCCAGAGACAGGCAAGAACTTTCAGATTTTTGTCATTTGCTTTTGAGAGACCTTCCTGCATCTGAGCCTTGCACTCCCACGTTGGGGGTGACAGGGTGCCTGTCTCTATGCCCTCCCCATCCTTCCTGTTGGTGCTATCAGGCCTTACCATGGTTAGTGTTTGCTGGGGATGTGTGATATGCTGGGCAGGCCCTGTTCTAAGTGCTTAATGTTTATTGACTGGTCTAATCATCAGAAGGTGGGCCTGGAAGCACTATGAGCAGCTCCAGCCTAACCCCTCATTTTTATAAACAGGGAAACCGAGGCACTGAAAGGTTGGTGGCAGAGTGAGGATTTCAAACCCAGGTTTGGCCCTGGGCCCCACTCAGCCACCAGGCCCTACAGCTAGTCCTGCCACTTTCCCAGCCACAGGCTCCTCCCAAGATCAGCATGGTGAAAGCAGATTAAGCACCTGGGTGGAGGAGGCACCTACCTGGGCCCCTCCCTCTTGTCCCTCTGATCCTTTCTTACCACATTAGCCATGGTGGCCTCTTCCAGAATTCAATGAAGCCTATGTCCCTTCCCCCTCATTCTTCCCTTATTGTCAGTTTCATCTGGATGTCAGGCAGAGTCTGCCCCTTCATGCCGCCTTCTGCTTGTACCCCAACTGGAGTCACCTCTGGTGCTGCAGCTCCCTTGCTGGAGCAGGGGTTTCCCTCCTAACCCAAACATCCTGTTCTCTGAGCCCTTGGGGACTTGGAGAGGCCCCTCCTGTTCTGTCTTTTGGGTCATAATCTCTTTTCAAGGTGGTTTTAAGTGGGGACATCACTGACTCCCCATGCCAGCCATAGTCTTCCCCCTGCGGCCCAGCCTCCTGTCTCTTCCAGTTTGGCTTCTCTGGAGCCTAGTCCTTGGCTGAGAGTAGCCCCCAGTGCAGCTTAGAGGATACCAGCTGGCTTGGGTGCCAACAGCCTGGGTTCCTCCTGCTGCTGCTTGGCACTCGTCATTCCAACCTGGCCTTCCCTCTGCAAAGGCCCTCCCTGCCTAGTCCTTTAGGGTGCTGCCACTCTAGCTCCTGCTGTGTGTCACAGGCAGTGAAGACCTTTGGTGACCCCTTACAGCCTTCCCAGGTAGACTCTCCTTTGCCTCTCGAGTCTGAGGATGATGGGGTTTGGCTGCCTTTGGACTGGGAGCTGGCTCCCCAGGCCCAGCAATTCAGTGTGTGTCATTGCCCTGTACCTTAGTTTGCCTCTTGAAAATGGGACTAAGAGCAACTCAGAGGGTGGCTGGGAGCGTTAACCAAGACTGCACAACAAGCACTAAGGGTGTTTGTTGCTTGGTGTTCAATAAATCACAGCTTCAAAGTCTCAGCAGAGAAAAAAGGCCAGGAGAGCTGGCTCAGCGTGTGGAGCAGGGGGACTGTGTGCCCGCCTAGCCCCCTTTCCCTATTTTCTGACAGCTCTGGCTGTCAGGGGCTGTGGGTCCCCAGCTCACATCTGCTGTCCCTTTTGTAGCTCACAAAGCCCCAGGCAGACAGTGGCAGCTGATTAGCATAGATGCAGGAGATATTTGTATGTAATAGCTCCTGATTGAGGCCCCAAGTGTTCTTTCCAGAAAAGCCAGGCCCTTTGTCTTTGCTGCCTTTTCTTGGGGTTGCCTCTAGACACACCCCACGCCCAGTCTTGTGGGGGGCCTTCCACCTTTGAAAGCAGAGCTGGCCTCCTTCCAGCCTTGGGGCCAGCTTTTTTGAGGGGAGTCTCCTGCTGAGCTCCCCAAGCCTCACCGGCTGATGCTATTGGATGATTTGTGGGGTTTGGGTGTCCCCAATTCAGGGGGCTTTCTGCAGCCCAAGGTCAACCCAGAGGCCACCCTTTTGGGCTAGCATTGAATGGCCAGATCCTGCCATGGGGGGTTGGAGGCTGGTCTTGGCCTTCCCAAGGTACCAGCAGTAAGCCTGAAGGATGTTACTGTCCCCTACCTGGGTGGCCCCCTCTCTGGCCCACCTACAACCTCCCAGCATCCTGCTACTGTGTGACTTCACAGTTGTTTTCTGTGTCTTGGAACTCTATATTCTAACTCCCAAAGTAGATATAAGTTTTTGATTTTGTGAATTGCCCTTCTAAACTGCCAACCTCAGAGGACAAAACTAGGCTTTGGGCCTGCAGGGGTGGCTGTTTGTTCTTAGGAGATATTTTCTTTTTCTTTTCTTTTCTTTCTTTTTTTTTTTTTTTTTTTTAATAGAGTCTCATTTTGTCACCCTCGGTAGAGTGCTGTGGTATCACACAGCTCACAATAATCTCCAGCTCCTGGGCTTAGGCGATTCTTTTGCCTCAGATTCCCGAGTAGCTGGGAGTACAGATGCCTGCCACAATGCCCAGCTATTTTTTTGTTGCAGTTCGGCCAGGGCCGAGTTTGAACCCACCACCCTCGGTATATGGGGCCGGCACTGTACCCACTGAGCCACAGGCACCGCCCTCTTTATGAGATATATTCAAAGGAATAAAGGTGAATACACCAAACTCTTACCTCTTTTTTTTTTTTTTGCTGTTTTTGGCCGGGGCTGGATTTGAACCCGCCACCTCCAGCATATGGGGCCGACGCCCTACCCCTTTGAGCCACAGGTGCTGCCCTGTCTCACCTCCATTTTAAGTGAATGACAGGTCCTGTCTATCAGATTGCCCTGCCCAGAAGCCACCATACACTGACTGGTGGTCAGCCCAAAGTGGCCTTAAAACCTAACCTGTGACCTGTGAAGCTTAAAATGAAGAATGTTCCAAGCAAAGCATGAAGCTGATACTTCTGGCAGCCACTCACTGAGATGGTGAGAGGTGTGTGCTCAGCCTGGGGCTAAATACCTGAGGGGCCTCTCAGGGGGGTGGGTCACAGGGGTGGCCACCTAAGGGACAGGGCCTGATGCCTGGCCTGGGCTTAACATGGCCTTGGGTCCAGAATTTTCTCTGGGGCTACTGAAGCCATAGCATCCTAGGGACATGAGGGCCTATACTGGTGTTTTGTGCCAACACCACCCTACCTTGTGCCCAGGATCTTAAACTCTGCCCAGGCTGTGTTCATCCTTATGACAACACTTTGAGGCATGCATTATTTTTCTAGACAAGGGAGGTGAAGGTGCCTTGCTGGCAGGTGGCAGAGCCTGAGTTCAAACCTGGGAGTGATTGACTGCAGAGCTGGGCTTCTGTGACCTGCACCTGGTCAGTCAGGTGGCTTTTCTGGGGTGATAGGAGAAGGGGAGAGGGCTTTCCCAGGTGACTGCTGCTTGGGCTGCTGACCTCCAGCCCCCAGCTTCCCAGCAGAGCTCAGGGCAGGTCCTACTGCCAGGTCTGAAGGGGGGGGGGTTCATTAGCTTGCCCACTCCAGGGAAGGTCCCAGACAGCCTCTCACCCACTCCACAGCCTTCTGTCTGGTTCTTTCCTGGGCAGGGTAGAAATTCAAACCACTCGAGAGTGTGGAACATGAAGTCCATCTCTTGCTTCCATGCTGTCTACTTGCAACCTTTGATTTTCCAGGCACACTCAGGCATGAGTACATAACTCTTCCTGACCCATGGATCTCCAAGTTATGCACATTCACACAATGGAGGAGGAAGAGGGGTGCAGACTAAAAAGTATCACTCCCTTCTCTGAGGCAGTGCTGAAGTCATTATTGTGTTTTGGGTCCTGAGAAGGCACGTACACTCCCCCCCTCCCATCCTTACAGTGTGTACAGCCAGCGAGGTGGCTCATGCCTGTAATCCCAGCACTGTGGAGGAGCTCAGGAGTTCAAGAAAATAGTCTAAGTGAGAGTGAGACCCTGACTCATTAAAAAAAATGAAAAGCACAGCCAGGTGCTGCAGCGAGCGCCTACAATCTCACTGCCCAAATCTAAGGTGCAGTGAGCTATGACGCCACCGCATCCTGCTTAGGGCATAGGGTGGGACTCTGTCTCAAAAAAAAAAAAAAAGGCAACTTACAATGTGTACAGGTCAAAATCTGTTTCTTTTAATTGGCTGCACATTCATTGATCCATTCATTCGATGGAGATTTCGGCTTTCTGCTTCTTGGGATGTACCATATCTAGGCGTATCTTTGCAGGTATTTGTACATCAGCAGTCTCAACCTGTGGGTCGTGACCCACAGGAACTGTATTAAAGGGTTGCAGCATTAGGAAGGTTGAGAACCCCTGTTGTAGAGTTTATAGCATACACAGTCTTTAAAGTGTTGCCTAGACACAGCCATGGTGTTGCCACACAGCCATGGTAAACTCCCAGGCTCCCAGGTGTGGTGCTCTAGGAGGACAGGGCTGGACTGGAGGAGCCCAGGGTGACCTTCTGGTCCTCAGATATCCTGGGACTGGGCAGAATGTGGCGTCAGTTGCCCTGGAGCTTCTATGGGGACACCACTGGAGTATCCGTCTTAGGTTACAGCAGGAGAAGGGAGTCTGACTGGGCTAGGATTGCTGGCGTTGCTCTGTCAACAACAATGGTGATGCTGGCTGCCCCTGTTAATAAGCTCTTAACTACACTGATACTGCTTCAATCCTCATGACTGTTTTACAGATAGGTCTCTGACCTAGCGGCAGTCCAGAGGGGTGCCTTGGAGGCAGTTGCCAGGCCCTGGTCATTTCACCCTTTGGGATATGTCACCATTGCCATTGGACAGATGAGAAAACTTAAGGCCAAGGCTGGAGAAGGGCGAGTTTGGCCCTGAAGCCAAGTCCTTGTTGTCAGATCCCATCTCTTGACCTCCCTTGTTAGGGAATCCCAGAGTCATCCTCTCACTCTCTTTGGCACACAGGGGTAGAGGGGAAGTTTCTAGTGCCTACAGTCTGGAAAAAAGTTTATCACCACCAGCACCAGGACAGTGTGGCCTGGCTTGTATGTTAGTTTCTCTGAATAAGCACCCTGATCCCTATGTGTCATCTTCCCTGGTTTCTTTGCATTTCCCCCACTCCTATAATCCTGTCTCTTCACTACTCTGCTGAGTGCTATCTGCCTTCCACTGTCAACTCTGAGTGTGGGAAGCCAGGGCCTGGCTTTCTCTCAGGCACTCCCAGGTCCCTATTATTATTATTATTATGATTATTATTATTTTGCAGTTTTTGGCCTGGGCTGGGCTTGAACCCGCCAACCCCGGCATATGGGACCGGTGCCCCACCCCTTTGAGCCACAGGCACCGCCCTTGTTTATTTTTTTTGAGACAGAGTCTCACTCTTACGCCCTTGTCGTAGAGTGCTGTGGCGTCTCATCTGACAGCAACCTCAAACTCTTAGACTTAAGCAATTCTCTTGCCTCAGCCTCCCAAGTAGTTAGGACTACAGGTATCCACCACAAGGCCCAGCTATTTTTTTGTTGCAGTTGTCACTGTTGTTTTAGCTGGCCAGGGCCAGGTTCAAACCCACCACCCTCTGTATATGGGGCTGGTGCCCTACCCACTGAGCCACAAGCGCCACCCTATTTCTCCTTTTTACCTAATGCGTACTCTCTCTTTCTCTTTTTTTTTTTTTTTTGTTGAGACAGAGTCTCTCACCCTGGGTAGAATGCCATGGTATCACAGGTCACAGCAGCCTCAAACTCTGGGGCTCAAGCGATTATCTTGCCTCAGCCCCCTGAGTAGCTGAGAGTATAGGCGTCCGCTACAAAGCCTAGCTATTTTTTAGATACAGTGTCTCACTCTTGCTAAGGTTGGTCTGGAACCCCTGAGCTTAGCTGATCCACCTGCCTTGGCCTCCCAAAGTATTAGGATTACAGGCATGAGCCACTGCTCCCAGCCTTAACTCTCCTCTTTGTTACCATGGGATATTTTCCTCTGGAGGGTGAACAGCATATGTTTTATTTGGCAGTAGGAGGCGGTTTAATCAGAGGCCCAACATTTGGACAAGAGTTTCTACAGCCCCTATCTCCCTCCCCTTACCATCTGCTGAGATAAATAGCTTTAATTATTCCTCTTTCAGTGACTGTAATAGTTTTCTTGCTGGAGAGGCAAAAGCTTGAAATGTGGCTATTTCCCCCCTGAGGTGACTTCCCATGTCACCCTCTACCTCCTTGTTCTCCATCTGCCAGAGAATGTCCTTTACCGTGGACAGGGATGGAAGGTTCTACAGGAAGACAGCGTTTACCTTTAGGTCCTCCTGACTCAAGTCTGCCCAGCCTGAGGGGTCTGAGGATATTGTGCTTCTTCCATTGCTCTCTGGAAGCAAGGGGGCAAGCAAGGAGGACTGCAGTAACAAGGGTTGTGAATGCCACCCTGCCCAGCAGAGGCCCTTACCAAGGCCATGCTCAAGATCAGCAGCAGGCCAGCATTTAGACAACTTGGGCACCTGCTGCCTTCTGTGCTACTGGAAATTACTCAACACCTGGTCAGGCAGGTGTCAAACAGCAGCCTTTTCACTGTGGGAGCTTGTCTGGGAAGTGTGGGGGACCTCTAGGAGGTGACACAGCAACAGTAGAGGAGGGAAGGGTTCTAAGAAGCTTCTGAAAGCAGAAAGAACCCATGCCATGGTCTTGGCAGGAAGGGAGTGATGGAGACCAGTGGGGCTTGGCTAGGGTGGTGATGGGGCTCTCGCTGGACTGTGGACACTGTTGGGGACTTATGGTCCTATTAGGGATTTGGACTTGTCCTGGAAGGTCCTAGGAAGCCATGGTGAAATGTTCAGGTAAGAGGCCACAACAGACTGCTTCAGATATGTGTAACTCACAGGGGTACGGAGAGATGACTGAGGTCCCAGTCTTCTGAAATAGGCCCCGGTGCTTTGTGAGGCCCTTCTGCAGGCCCAGCCCTGTCTTGGGCCTAGGGGTGCAATGGTGAACCACCCACACCTGCCTCTTTCTTTGATGTTTCTTTAAGTCCAGGACCAGGGAGTCCCTGTGTTTCAGGAGCCCCCTATTCTGCTGCCCTTGGGAACCAACAAGGGTTGTGCATGCAGGGGAGCCTGTGCTAGGTGGTGAACAGGCAGCCTGTCCCTGAAAAGCTATCCTCTTCCTACCCCCATCACTTCCTGCCTCCCAGAATCATCCTCTGCTCTAGCTCTATCCCCTACCTGGTGTCTCTCCCAGCATGTGGTCCCTCTGAGAGCTGCCTCCCAGCAGCCTCCGGGGCTATCACAATCACTAGGTTGCCCTTGCAACCCTTCTGTCCCTGTACTTTTTCCTTTACTGGCAGATTTGTTCCCAGTCTTCTCTCCAGGCTGGGTCAGATGCCACAGTGCACATCTGGGGATCCTTGTCATTCTGCCACCCAGTTTTCCTACCACTTCTGAGAGGGAAAGCATGTGGTTCCACTGCCCAGTGTCCCTTAAGCAAATAAGGAAGTGGGCGGTGAGCATGTGGAGGGCCCAGCTCTGCACCTGTGCCCCTGCCAGGCTTTGCAAATAAAGTTTTATTGGGGCACAGCCATTGTCACTCATTTACATAATACATGCTGCAAGGTAGGACCGAGTCATTGTAGTGGAGATCAGACTGCCCACAAAGCTGAAAATACTCACTGTCTGGTAGAACAGTTATGGAGGAAGTTAGCTGAACTTGATTTGGGAAGCGCAGAGTTGTGTGGCACCTTGGTGAGGAGCAGAGACCCTTCCTCACTGTGTGACCTGGAGTAAGATACTTAACCTCTCTGAGCAAATGAGGGTAGTGATGGGTGATGTGAGGAGGGGATGGGGGTCCACATAAAGTGCTAGAATAGTGTGGCCCTAGAGAGTGTTGTCACTTGTAGGTCATGTGATATCCCAGTTCCCTGCACGGTCTGAGCAGGGAACTGGGCGGTGGGGTGGGGGACCTGCTTCAAAGGTGTGGCAGTTTTCATACCTCACCAGGGATCTGCCTGTGTGCCACTTACCCTGTGGAGTTGTCCTCCTTTGGCCTTAGCATGTTAGCAGGACTGACTACAATGTGGCAGTCAAGCCAGTGATGCCAATCTGGGTCCAGGATGGCCACTGGTCACTCCTTGTCTTGAGAGTCTCTCTGGAAAAGCCACCCCAGACTGGCTTGTTTACAGCTTTCATTCTTTTACTGCGGGGGTTGGGGGGGTGGAGGGGAGGAAATCTCACCTCTGGCCCAGTTGCAGCCCCCATCCTGCCGGACCATGTGCACACAGCCTGAGACCTGCGTATGGTGCGAGCATAGATGGGTCTCTAGAGGTCAACACAGAGGGCCTTTTTGAATCTTGGGGCCCTGGAGGTACTGTCTCCTTCTGAGGCTCACCCACTGCTGGCTGAATAAAGAGACACCTTGAGAGAATGGTTGCTAGCCTTGGAAGGCACCTGGAGATTTCCTGCCAGGCAGGGCTGTGTCTGTGGAGCACACCGAATAGCCAATGCCCGGTCCAGACCCTTGTGGGTGTTGGGCCTTAAGGCTTCCTCCTGCCCTCCTCCTGGGGTACCATCCTGGAGTCAAGAGGCAGGGTATGCTTTCTCCACCTGGCCACAGGTGACCTGCCAGGTGTGCAGGTGTCCCGTGGGTCCATCCTAGTGAGGGAAGGGAGGATGGGGGAAATAGGAACAGCATGTGCATATGCCCACTTTTGGTGTGTTTAGGGCCTGGGGGATTGAAGATGGCAGTGAGGAGAGGTTATACAGGGCCTTGCCTGTGAATCCCAGGGCTTGGCACCTTGGACATCTCCTGGGTGGAGGTTTTTAAAACCAGGGAAGCATAGGATCCTGTTTGTTTTCTTCTTTCTTCCTTTTTTTTTTTTTTTTTCTTTTCAGTTTGTTGCATATTTCCCAGGTATGTGCCAGGGACTGGCTTAGGGGTATAGCTGTGACTGTCAGAAAACACCAGCTCCTGTGACCATGCAGCTCAGCTCCCCTGGCCCAAGCCCAGCCCCTGCAGGACTCAGACAGGCTTCACTTGGCCATAGGCTCTGTGGTTGCCTGCCTGGAGCCAGGCTACTTGGTAAACAGGCCCTCCCTGGGTTTCCTTGCTAATGCCAGACATAGCCAACAGGTCAGCTTTATCTCCTGCTCTAGGAGGGTATGGGTACCATGCCAAGGCTATCTCCCTTTATGGATTTTGGGCACCACATATTGGGTCCCCTGAGGGTGCACTGTGGCTCTGAGCCTAGCACAGTGCCCAGCGAATACCCTCTTCCTCCTGCCTGGGGTCAGGAGGGTCTTCTAGGCACTGCCCCTCAGGAGGGTGACATCTGGCTCCTGCCATGGGAGGGAGTCTGGCGGTACCCCAGGTTGTGGCCGGGGACCTGCGTTCTAGGGTCTGGCCCAGTGAATACCTGTGGGCCCCTCATGTATCTTGACTCGTTAACTGGGAACATTTTACTTTCTCTGTTGAAGTAAAATTCACATATAAACGGACTCATACCATAAGGATGTTTTCTGTTTGGCTTTTTATTGAGCGTGGTGTTTCAGAGATTCATCCATGTTACCAGCAGGTATCAGTGCTTCATTGCCCTTTATGGCTGAATAATATTTTCATTTTCTAGATACACTGTATCTTTTTATTCATATCTTAGTTGATGAATGTCAGTTTTTTGGTTGTATTTTTATAAAATCTTGGGCTATTGTGAGTAAGTACTGCTATGAATATTTGAGTAGAAGTATTTGTTTGAGTCCTTGCTTTTTTGATGATTTGTTTTTTAGAGCTAGGGTCTCATTCTTTCACTTAGATTGGAGTGCAGTGGTGTGATCACAGCTCATTGCAAACTCCAACTCCTAAGCTCAAGTGATCCTCCTGCTCTAGCTTCCTGAGTAACTGGGACTCCAGCACATGCCACAATGCCTGGCTTATTTTTGTGTGTGTGTACAAGGGAACGGTCTTGCTATGTTGCCCAAGATGATGTGAAGTTCCTGGGTTCAAGATCTCGCACGTTGGCATCCCAAAGTGCTGGGATCACAGGTGTGAGCCTCTCTGCCCAGCCCCAGTTTATGTTTTTCTTTTGTTTGTTATGCTCTTGGTGCATGTCTGAAAACCCACTGCCAAATCTAAGGTCACAAAGATTTGCCCCTTGAGTTTTTCTAAGAGTTTCATAGTTTTACTGCTTACATTTGGGTTGTTGGGGACCCGCTGTGAGTTTTCATCTGTGTATGTTGTGAGGTAGGGTTCAACTCCTTTCTTGTCCATGTGGCTAGCTGTCCTATGTCAGCAGCATTTGCTAAAGGGACTGTCTTTCCCTATTGAATGTTCTTGTTCCCCTTGTGGGAAAGCACTCGACCTACCTGTAAGGGTCAGTTCTGGATTCACTTCTGCTCCATCGGTCCACATGTCTGTCCTTTTGGTAGCACTGCTGCCCTGTTTTGATTTGTAGTAAATTTTAAAATTGAGATGTGTGAATCCTCCTAGCTTTGTCCTTTTCTTTCTTTCTTTTTTTTTTTTTTTTTGGTAGTTTTTGGCCGGGGGCTGGGTTTGAACCCGCCACCTCCAGCATATGGGGCCGGCGCCTTACTCCTTTGAGCCACAGGTGCCGCCCAGCTTTGTCCTTTTTTTTTTTTTTTTTGTAGAGACAGAGTCTTACTTTCTCGCCCTCGGTAGAGTGCCGTGGCGTCACAGTTCACAGAAACCTCCAACTCCTAGGCTTAGGTGGTTCTCTTGCCTCAGCCTCCTGAGTAGCTGGGACTTACAGGTGCCCACCACAACACCTGGCTATTTTTGTTGTTGTTGTAGTTTGGCCAGGGCTGGTGCCCTACCTACTAAGCCACAGGTGCCGCCCCTTTTTTTTTTTTTTCCACTTTGTCCTTTTTCAAGATTGTGTCAGCTCTTCTGGGAGAAGGGGAACATTGTTTGTCACATTTGCAATCATACTTCTCTCTGTACATTGATATTGCTTTTCTTTATTTTATGAGGACATTTGAAAATAAGCTATAGACATCACAAGAATTCGCTCTAAATGCACTATCACAGCTAGATAGTTTAAAATTATTGCATAAACACTCCAAACTCACATTCCTTGAGTTGGAGTGCAGTGGTGTGATCATAGGCCACTGCAGCCTCCACCCCCTGAGCTCGAGCCATCCTCCCACCTCAGCCTCCTGAGTAGCTGGGATTAGGCTCCTGCCACTGCACCCAGCTCTGCACTTGTCCTTTATAGCTTTTATTATTATTTTTTTTTTTTAGAGACAAGAGTTTCACTTTTTCGCCCTTGGTAGAGTGCCATAGCATCACGACTCACAGCAACCTCCAGCTCTTGGGCTTAGGTGATTCTCTTGTCTCAGCCTCCCAAGTAGCTGGGACTATAGGTGTCCGCCACAACGCCCGGCTATCTTTTTCTTGCAGTTTGGTTGGGGCTGGGTTGAAACCCGCCACCCTTGGTATATGGGGCCCGCGGCCTGCTCACTGAGCCACAGGCACCTTCTCCTTTATAGCTTTTCAAAAGCATTTTTCAATGGGCTCTAGGGTCCCACTTTGCATTTGATGGATGCTTCTCTGTTGCCTCTTACTCTCTGGAATACTTCCCAGCAGTGTTTTGTCTTTCCTGACCAGCTATTTTGAGGAGAGTAGGTTAGTCACCTTGCAGACTCCCCCACGAGCTGCCTTTGTCTGTTTTTGTCCCCTTATGATTAGACTAGGGTAAGGATCTTTGCCTAGAGACAGCACAGACTCTGTTCATGCTCTGCAGCATGGAAGGGGCACTGTGCTGCCTTGGAGGTTCTGCTCCTGGTAATACTAAGTTCCTTCATTTGGTGGTGGCGGCAGTGGTGTGGGCTG
The DNA here is from genome assembly GCA_963574355.1 of Loris lydekkerianus. NCBI lineage: Eukaryota > Metazoa > Chordata > Mammalia > Primates > Lorisidae > Loris > Loris lydekkerianus. The sequence continues at coordinate 18,895 of CAUYPK010047666.1, forward strand.
CCTGCTTGTGGAGTGAATACTAGTCACAATCACAGTGAGAGCCTCAGGTTACCAGGGTTCTCAGGGTTGCCAGGGTTCTCAGGCCCTGAGAGGTGTCATAACTCACTCAATTCCAGCCCTGTGTGATGGTGAGAAACTTGAGGCTTAGAGAAGCCATGTCACCTGCCTGAGGAGAGGGTGCAGGTGGGGCCTGAGCCCAGGCCATCTGGCTCCAGTGGCCACCTTGAAGTCACTACACCACACTAATCCAAGCAGGAAAGATTCAACTGAAGGGAACAGAGGTGCCTAGGGCAACTGCCAGGTGCCAGTGACTCTCTTCTTTCTGCTGTAGGCCCCCTTTCCCCACCTGCGTAGCATTACACAGTGGTCCTGTCCACCTGCCTCAGCTTGCGTGGGGCCAGACGCCTTCACCATATCCCCATCTCAGTCTTGGTCACCCTATGCACATAGTCCTGCCCACTGAATGCTGAGCTCCTTGTGAACACAGGCTATATCCTGTTTGCCTATGAGCTACCCCCTCATCCTCAGTGTGTGCTGGGAAGGCAGGACACTTGGTGGCACTTCCAGGACAGTTTTGTGGCACTGAGGAAGACTCATGGCATGCTGAGAGGAGGGAAGGGAAGGTTGTCAGGGACATGGACTCAAAGGAAGGCAGCCATGGGTGCTGCCATTCAAATTAGCTTCTCTCCTCTCACAGATGAAGATGTGTGTGTGTTCAAGTGCTCAGTGTCCCGTGAGACAGAGTGCAGCCGTGTGGGCAAGCAGTCCTTCATCATCACCCTGGGCTGCAACAGTGTCCTCATCCAGTTTGCTACTCCCAATGGTACGTGGCCCTTCCGCAATCCTGGGGACATGCAGCCTGGATGCTTAGAGCCCTGACGGGCCACCACATGGGACCTGGGCAGATGGTGGCTGCTCCATCCCAGTGAGCGCACTGCTGTCCAAAAACAGACTCCCATGTGCAAATATGTGCAGAATCCATTCTCACTGCCTGGAGCAAACGCTGGGCCCCAGACCTGCCCTCGCTGCTCCTTCAGGTCCTTCAGGGCTTGGCTTTTATGTCCTCTTCTCTAAGTAGCCTGTCCTGACCATCTGAGCCTGGCTCTCCCAATAGCTGCCAATACTTGAATGGTTGTGGCTGGAGTACAAGGGTCGGAACAAAGAGGTCCTAGGGTGGGCAGAGCCTGCTGTGGGCTCAGAGAAACTGCTAGAGGGCCTCAGCAGGGGGGACCTAACTGGGGGGCACAGGTGGACACATGAGATCCAAAGGAGGGCTTGGAGAACCCAGGTGAGCACAGCTGGGGTCTTGGGGCAGTGTGGCAGTGGAGGTGGTAAGCAGTGTCCAGGGCTGGAGACCATTAGGAGGTCCCACTGAAGGCTTTGTCACTGGACTGCTGAATTGAGCCCAGTGGTAGGGCAGGAGTTGGGGTGGGAGAGCTGAGGTGCAATGATGGCCTGCACACAGCCACTGCCAGCCTCCCTTGGAGCTACTAATCTTGTCTCAAAGGAATCTGTGGAACAGCCCAGACAACCTTCAGATAGCTGGAGCCCTCTAGGCTACTTATGTGAAGTTGTTCCTGGGATGGAGGCAATACAGAGAAGGCTGGGGTGGGGTGACAGTGGCCAGATGGGCTGTCCACTTCTGGCCAGAGCATTCTTTTTTTTTTTTTTTTTCTTGAGACAGTCTCACTTTGTCGCCCTTGATTGAGTCGCATGGTGTCACAGCTCACAGCAACCTCCAAATCCTAGGCTTAGGCGACTCCTGGCTATTTTTTGGTTGCAGTTTGGCCAGGGCTGGGTTTGAACCTGCCACCCTCAGTATGTGGGGCCGGCGCCCTACTCACTGAGCCACACGTGCCTCCCATGGCCAGAGCATTTTTATGCTCCACACTCCATCTCTTACTTTACATACATAAATAATCCCAGTTCATTGTTTACAAAAAAAATACCATCCACAGACACTGCCCTAATTTTTAATTTTTTTTATTGTTCTGTTGCACTATGTTGCTCAGGCTTGTTGTGAACTCCTGGGCTCAAGGGATCCACCTGACTCAGCTTCCCATGTAGCTGAGACTATAAACTCAAGCCAACGCACTGTTTTAATTTTTAGAGATTATCTTATAAATGCTGTGGTACTAGGTATTTTTTAGTAGCCATCACTTTATGTTAATAAATGTAGCTCATTTTATTTTATTTATTTTTTCTTTTTTTTATTATTAAATCATAGCTGTGTACATTAATGTGATCATGGTCATTTTATTTTTTTAATTTAGTTTTTGTTTTTTGAAACAAACTGTCACTCTGACCTGTCACTCCTGAGTTCAAGCAATCTTACTGCCTCAGCCTCCCAAGTAGCTGGGTCTACAAGTGCCCACCACCACACCCAACTAATTTTTTTATTTTAATTTTTTTAGTAGAGATTAGGGTCTCGTTTTTGCTCAGGGTAGTCCCAAACTCTTGAGCTCAAGGGGTCCTCCTGCCTCAGCCTCCAGGAGTGCTAGGAGTGAGCCACTGCACCCAACAGCGTACCTCATTTTAAAGGGTGAGGTCGTCATCACATCCTGGGGCTAGGCAGTGGTCAGTGTCCTACTGTGTTCCTCTGTGTCCACTGGCCTCATCCAGTTGCTTCTTAGTGGATGCTGCCCTGAGCTTCTGGGTGGACTTGGGCTTATTTGGCAGAGGTTTGACATCCAGGCCAGTTTGGTGAGGAAATATCCCAGGCCCATTCCCACTGACAGAGCATGATATATGCAGGGTCGCTTGCCACACCTCCTGATAGTCAGTAGGGGCAGCTGTGGCTGCCCTTCTCTTCTTTGAAATTTGAACATTGATTTTTGGGAAGAGAAATCAGCCACACATGTTCAAGGTAGGAAAATCAGGATATGCAGCCAGATAGAAGGGCAGCCCCAGCATCTAGAACCCTCACTCCCAAATGGCCACATGCATGGGCCTCCTGGGCAGATTGCTGACCACCCCTTGGTGACCTGGCTTCCCCATTCCAGATTTTTGTTCATTCTACAACATCCTGAAAACTTGCCGGGGCCACACCCTGGAGCGGTCTGTGTTCAGTGAGCGCACGGAAGAGTCCTCTGCGGTGCAGTACTTCCAGGTGGGTTGCGCTGCCCTCAGCCAGGCTGCGGCCCTTGGTGGCCCTCTTCCCACCCACCCACAGGAGGCTGTGCAGCACAGGGCAGGCCCACCAGGGTTCCTGTCCGGCTCTGCCCCCTACTAGCCACATAGCCTTGGGCAGGTTTCCTCAACTTGCAAGGCCTCGGTTTCCTCATCTGTGAAGCAGAGATGCAGGTGCTTGGTTAAGAGGGTTGCTGGGAGGAGCTGAGCGCAGGCAGAGCTCAGGGTCACAGGCGTTTTGAATGATAGTAGAACAATGTCCCTGCATGCCAGGCCCTGGTCTGAGTGCTCTCACTTGCATAGAAGTGCTCGGACCCTCCCAACAACTCTAGGAGGTAAGTGCTATTATTGTCCCCATTTTACAGATGAGAAAACTGAGGCTCAGAGAGGTTAAGTGACTTGCTCCAAGTCACACAGCTATTATGCAACAGAGCCAAGATGGGAAGCCAGGTCTGCTGATGTCAAAGCCTGTGCCCCTGCCTAGGTGCCACGCTGCCTCCTGGTCGCCCGTTGTCTTACAGAGAGACCCTGCACCTCACCTCCCTGGCACTCTGAGTTCTAGGGTTGTGTTTGATCTGCTCCTCCGCTGCTTTGGGGCCCTCAGGATGGGGCAGGTGGCCCTGATGCAGGAACCTCGCCTGTGGCGAATGTTGAGTTCTCCTGGACAGCTTCCATGTCCAGGCAGCATCCAGCTGTGTCCTTCAGTGGCGGTGATGGTGGTGGTATCCCCAATGGGAGCTGCCTTCCAGCTTCCTGCTCCATCTTCCAGAGGTGCCAGCAGGGCCCAGGCAGAGGGTACTCGGCCTCCCAAGGGAGGTTTGTGCTCTCTCACAGGGCTGGCCAGGACCTCAGCCACCTGTCTTGCCTTGTGCTCTGTGCCATTGGTATGTCTCTGTTCCAGTTTTACGGCTACCTGTCCCAGCAGCAGAACATGATGCAGGACTACGTGCGAACGGGCACCTACCAGCGTGCAATCCTGCAGAACCACACTGACTTCAAGGACAAGGTAAGTAGCACCTATAACCCACTGTGGCATGTGCAGGAGGAGGAGCCTGAGGCCACCAGAGATCTTGGAGAGCCTAGGGGACCAGCTCCACACTCACTTCCCTATTTCTGTACCTCTTTATCCTTTTCCTTTTTTTTTTTTTTTTTTTTTTTGAGACAGTCTCAAACTGTTGCCCTGGGTAGAATGCTGTGGCATCATAGCTCACAGCAACCTCAAACTCTTAGGCTCAAGCAATCCTCTTGCCTCACTTTTTCTAATTTTAGTAGAGATGGGGTCTCACTTTTGCTTAGGCTGATCTCAAACCTATGAGCTCAAGCAATGAATCTGCCTCAGCTTCCCAGAGTGCTAGGATTACAGTGTGAGCCCCTGTGCCTGGCCTCTTTTCCTTTTTTCCTCTTAAGGCAGTATCTTGCTGTGTCACCCAGGCTGAAGCATAATCACAGATCACGGCTTAAGCGATCCTCCTGCCTTAGCCTCACAAGTAGCTGGGACTACAGGTGCAGGCCATCAGCCCAGCTAATTTTTAAATTTTTTTGTAGAGACAAACTGTGGCTCTGTTGCCGAGCCTGTTCTCAAACTTCTGGCCTCAAGTAATCCTCCCTCTTCAGTCTCCTGAATAGCGTAGTCTACAGGCATGAGACACTACACCCAACTGGCTATTTTATTTTATTATTCTTTTTTTTTAGACAGAGTCTCACTGTGTCACCCTGGATAGAGTGCTGTGGAGTCACAGCTCACAGCAACCTCAAACTCTTGGGTTTAAGTGATTCTCTTGCCTTATCCTCCCAAGTACCTGGGACTACAAGTGCCTGCTACAACACCTAGCTATTTTGTTGTTGTTTGGCAGGCCCAGGCCAAGTTCAAGCCCACCAGCCCCACTGTATGTGGCTGGCACCCTAGCTGCTGAGGTACAGGCACTGAGCCTATTTTATTTTTTAATTTAATTTAATTTAATTTAATTTAGACAGAGTCTCACAATGTTGCCCTTGGTAGCAACCTCAAACTCAGCAAACTCCTGGGCTCAAGCAATTCTCTTATCTCAGCCTCCCAAGTAGCTGGGACTACAGGCACCTGCCACAGCACCCGGCTATTTTTTGTTGCAGTTGTCATTGTTGTTTAGGGCCCAGGTTGGGTTTGAACCCGCCAGTCTTGGTGTATGTGGCTGGCGCCATAACCACTGTGCTACGGGTGCTGAGCCTGTCTTGTTTTATTTTTGATTTGATTTTAGCTTTAATTTTTATGGATTATAAAAGTAAAACCTACATAACATTTAAATTCAACACATTGTGTACAACAGAGACATGAGAGGCCTCTAGCCTCTGTCATTTCCTTTTAAGATAACCACTGCCCATAGTATGAGATCTCTTGCAGATTTCCTGATGTAGACATGAGCATAAATTTTAGAATTTTATCATTAAGTCTTATTTACAAAATGAAATTTGATTTTATTTTACATACTCTTCTGGGAGCCACCCTTTTTTTTTTTTTTTTTGGACAAGAATCTTGCCCTGGTCTCCTGGGCATCATCATAGCTCACTACAACTTCAAACTCCTGAGCTCAAATGATCCTCCTGTCTCAGCCTCCCTGAGGAGTTGGGACTACAGGAACACACCACCACACCTGGCTAATTTTTCTATTTTTAATAGAGCGGAGTCTCATTCTTTTTCTTTTTTTTCTGAGACAGAGTCTCAAGCTGTTGCCCTGGGTAGAGTGCTGTGGCATCACAGCTCACAGAAACCTCAAACTCTTGGGCTTAAGCGATTCTCTTGCCTCAGTCTCTCAAGTAGCTGGGACTACAGGGACCCGCCACAACGCCCAGCTATTTTTTGGTTGCAGTTGTCATTGTGTTTTAGCTGGCCAGAGGTGGATTCCAACCTGCCAGCCTTGGTATATGTGGCTGGTACCCTACCCACTGAGCTATGGGCGCCGCCTGGAGTCTCATTCTTGTTCAGGCTGGTCTCAAACTTCTGACCTCAAGTGATCCTCCCACCTCAACCTCCCAGAGTGCTAGGATTATAGGTGTGAGCCACCAAGCCCAACCAGAAAAAACAATATTACTGTGTATACTCAAGTATAAGCCGAGTTTTTTTCAGCACAAAATTTGTGCCGAGTTCGAGTTTTTCGGCACAAATTTTGTGCCGGAAAAACTCGGCTTATACTCGAGTATATAGGGTATATCTCCCACGGGCATTATCTTAGTACATACTACTTTTTTCCTCCCCAGCCCTAAGGAGGTATGATTAGCAAATAACAAATGTCCATATTTAAAATGGACAGTGGTGATGTTTGGAGATATATATATGTACACACACATACCTATATTTGTGAAATGATTACCACAGTTAAGTTAACCTCCATTACCTCACATAGTTTCCTTTTTCTGTATGGGGTGAGACACTTAAGATCTTCTCTCTTAGTGAATTTCAAGTATAGCCAAGCACTGCTTAGCAACATTGGTTAATAGTGGACCACATTTATGACAGTTGCTCCTGTAATCTCATAACGCCGTATTTCTATTGTACTTTTTCTATGTTTAGATATGTTTAGATAACATGCTTCCTACTGTATCACGTTTGCCCGCACTATTCGGTATGCTGACCTGCTCTATAGCTTTGCAGCCCAGGAGCAATAGGCCTTATCATGCAGCCTAGGTGTGTGGTAGGTTTGCATAGCACAATCTGACGATTGCTCAGTGACACCATCACCAAATGATGCTTTTCTGAGAATATCATGCTGTTGTTACAGATGCATGACTGTGTACAGTATAGTACAGTAATAATACATCTAGTCGCCATGCTGAACATTAGGTCCCCAGAATATCTTGGGACATGCTGTTAAGTCATGTGGATATACTGTAATCTAGCTCCTCATTTCCCTGGCTCCTTTTATAAAAGCATTTTAATATTGCCAGATAATGTATACTCATGATTACAGAAAAGGAGAAAGAACAGAACAAAAGTAGAAATTGATTCCCTTCTTGGCCCATTGCATAGTTTTCCCTTTTGAATCTGTTGGGAGCTTGTGTTTATTATGTCTTGGGGGCGTTCTACATGGGTCTGCATGGATCTGCCTCATCTAGTGCCTGGGTCATACCCCCTGGCAGTTCTGGGTGATCCACAGATACCCTCGAGGATACCTCTCAGCTGCCAGCTGAGTGGGAGCTCAGAACACTGGCCCATGGCTCAGTTGTCTTTAGTTCTCCCATTATTTTGACCTGGAAAGTTTGAAGACAAACTTGGCTATGACATCTGGTTACATGTACATCCCTTATGATCACTGTCACCTTCTAGTATCTTGCTCTACCTCCCTCAGATTGTTCTTGATGTTGGCTGTGGCTCTGGGATCCTGTCATTTTTCGCTGCCCAAGCTGGAGCAAGGAAGATCTATGCAGTGGAAGCCAGCACTATGGCCCAGCACGCTGAGGTCAGTGTCCACTTTGCCCACCCCCAGTCTGGCTAGGCTCTGGGAGGCCTGAGGAAGTCACTTCTGTGCTTTATTCCCTCTTTTGTCCCAACAATCAGTCGAAGAAGGGAGGGGCTTATGGGCTTGAGTCCCCTGTGTGACTGGCTGGTCACCCTTGAGGTCAGGGCAATTGTCATTTTCCATTTTTCCTTTTTTTGCACTGAAACCTTCATTCTCAAGGTTCTAAATATAAAAGCTACCGGTGTGCAAACAGTAAAAATGGTCCCCTCCTCCACCTGAGCTCCCCTGTGAGAGGAGCTCCACCTCACCTCCCCCAGTGAGAACTACATTCAAGAAATCCTTATGGTGGGTGGCGCCTGTGGCTCAAAGGAGTAAAGCGCCAGCCCCATATGCCAGAGGTGGCGGGTTCAGACCCAGCCCCGGCCAAAAAAATAAAGAAAGAAAGAAATCCTTATGGATATTGTTTTTCAACCTTTTTTTTTTTTTTTTTTTTTCTTTGAGACAGAGTCTCATTATGTCACCCTCAGTAGAGTGTCCTGGTGTCACAGCTCACAGCAACCTCAAACTCTTGGGCTTAAGGGATTCTCTTGCCTCAGCTTCCCAAGTAGCTGGGACTACAGGTGCCCGCCACAACACCTGGCTGTTTTTTCGTTGCAGTTGTCATTGTTTAGCAGGCCTGGGCCGGGCTCAGAGCTGCCAGCCTCAGTGTATGTGGCTGGCACCCTAATCAATGAGCTATGGGCACTGAGCCTTTTTTTTTTTTTTGTAACAGAGTCTCACTTTGTTACCCTCTGTAGAGTGCTGTGTCATCGTAGCTCACAGTAACTTCCAACTCTTGGGCTCAAGCGATTCCCTTGCGTCAGCCTCCCAAGTAGCTGGGAGTAAAGATGCTCACCATAGTGCCTATTTTTTAGAGAGGAGGTCTCGCTCTTGCTCAGGCTGGTCTTAAACCTGTGAGCTCAGGCAATCTACTCACCTGGGCCTCCCGAGTGCTGGGATTACAGGTATGAGCCACTGCAACCAGCCCTTGTTTTTCAACTTTTTTTTTTTTTTAGAGACAGAGTCTCACTTTATCGCCCTCAGTAGAGTGCCATAGTGTCACAGCTCACAGCAACCTCCAACTCCTGGGCTTAGGTGATTCTCTTGCCTCAGCCTCCCTAGTAGCTGGGAATACAGGTGCCCGCCACAATGCCCAGCTATTTTTTTTTTTGCAATTTTTGGCCGGGGCTAGGTTTGAACCCACACCTCCGGCATATGGGGCTGGCGCCCTACTCCTTTGAGCCACTGGCGCCGCCTCTGGCTATTTTTTTGTTGCAGTTTGGCTGGGGCCGGGTTCAAACACACCACCCTCAGTATATGGGGCTGGTGCCCTACCCACTGAGCCACAGGCCCTCCCTGTTTTTCAACTTTTTTTATGGCACATTTGAGCCTATAGTTCAGTGGTTCTCAACATGTGGGTCATGATCCCTTTATAACAATGAAAATACATCCTGCATATCATATTTACATTACGATTCATAACAGCAAAATTACAGTTATGAAGTAGGAATGAAAATAGTTTCATGGTTGGAGGTCACCACAACATGAGAAACTGTTGTATTAAAGGCTCCCAGCATTAGGAAGGTTGAGAGCCACTGCTATAGTTAAACTTCTGTGGCACACTTCAATTGTGTTGATTAAAAAAAAAAAAAAAAAAAAGAGCGAAAAAAAAGGAGATACTTGCTGTACCTTAAATTTCTTTCAAAAATAGTTCATGATTTTTAAAAATTTTTGCAGCATGCCTAGATCTTCTCACAGCATACCCATGTGCCATGACACACCGGTTGAAAATCACTATTGTGGAGCTTTCCTATGTCTGTAGAAGTGAGTGTGCCTCTGTCCCTGTGGTGGAGACATGTCCATTCTGCTCCTTGCTGTCCCTATCTCTGTGCGGTCCTATCTATAGGACAAATCAGCCCTGGGATTATTTGCTTGGGGTGCATCTGGTTGTGGCTTCAGTAGCTGTTGCAGAATCTGCTCATCCTCTCTTTGGCCATCAGCAGGTATCCTTGTCATGGGGGACCTGGGATGCCACCATGGGGCAGCCCTAAGACCTGGGCCTTAGTGAGCTCTGAACAGGCTATTGCTGATCCTGTGGTTGGGACACTTGTGAAGGAGGCAGAGAAGCACGTGGTGGGGACAGGGCCCTCCCTTGAGAGGCGGGCCTGGAGAAGGCCCTGTGGCAAGGAGGCACAGGGAGCCCATATGGTCCTCTGGCCCATCTACAGGTCTTGGTGAAGAGTAACAACTTGACAGACCGCATCGTGGTTATCCCCGGCAAGGTGGAAGAGGTCTCCCTACCCGAGCAAGTGGACATCATCATCTCGGAACCCATGGGCTACATGCTTTTCAATGAGCGCATGCTTGAGAGCTACCTCCACGCCAAGAAGTACCTAAAGCCTAGCGGTGAGTGTCCCTGCTGGCACGTGGGGCCGGGGGGACCTCTGGGCCATGGGCCAGTAGGGGTTGAGCTTCTCAGAAGACAGGTTGAGGCAGCTGCCAAGTGGGGGGGTCTTTGCAGAGGCCAGTGCTGTCCCTGCCTGGTGGGGTAGTCAGGGCCCCGTGGCCAAGCCCTCAGGCTGCTGCTCAGCCAGGTTGGTGGTGGCTTGGCTCGCAGGGAGCCCCCAGGAGGCAACATCCCATATCCTGGTGCCGCCAACAGCCTTTGGCTGAGAGTGGGGGTTGGGACAGTTTCTGTGGCAAGTTTCCTGACAGGCTTGGCTCTCAGAGTCTGGGAGGTGGGTGTGCATGGTGCCATATGTGTAGGTGCGCATGAGTGCTGGGAGCAGCTGCCTGGCGAGCCCATCTGTCACTTCCTGTCCATGCCTCTGGGTATAAGCCTGTGAGTCACTGGATAACTGTTTACATCTGCCCATCTGTCACTGGGGCTCTATCCTCAGCCCTGAACATTTTCAGTATGTGTTTCTCTTCTTGGTTCTAGTGTGTATCTGTGTCCAAGTGTTTCTGTATGGGCACAGGAGTTCCCTAGCCAGGGCCACAGCTGTGGGGCATAGCAGCAGGCTGGTGGGCTCCCGCAGGCAGTAGCTCACTTGGTATGGAGGGAAGTTCTTACTGGGTCCTCTGGCTATTTCTTAATCCAGGCCTTAGGGACCTGCCATGGGCTCCACTCTCAGAGGTGGGTGGTTGCTGCCACATCTCACAGCTATGTCCTGTGTCCCAGGTGTGAGTGTGGGCCATGCTAGGGGTTGTGGGCCTCACTCTCTTCCCATCTGCCCTATTGGTGGGACTTCTGTGCAACCTGGGAAGCTCTTTTGAGGATTGAAGGCAGCCCTTCCCTCAGCTGCACGTCTCTGGGCCAGAGATGCTTTCCCATGGTTCCCGTGGGCCTCCAGAGCCCAGCGTGTAGATGTACAGCTGAGCATTTCTAGCCTCTGCTGCAGCCTGGAGGCAGCAAGGTGGAGGCAGAGCATCGCTGGCTCCTCAGGGCCTTCCTCCGCCAGCTCAGAAGGACAGGGGGAGGCCCTCATCTGGAGGCCAGGTGTTCCCCAGGGGCAGGCAGGGTCTTGGAGCCCTGACTCATCTCTGCTTATTGAATCACAGATGGAGGACTCTGTTTCTCCTCCCCTTTTAGGCCATGTTCACACGTAAGGGTGGTCAAGTGGCCCACACTGCTGGTCTGGTGTCTGTGTAAGAACCCAGGCAATCCTAGTGGTGGGGATTCAGCTTCCTCAACCCAGCCTATGGCCTCAACTGCGGCCCCCAACAGTGATGGTGTATCCTGGGGTCCAGCCCTTTAACCCCCATGCAGAGCAATTTTGCTCTCCCCAGCTGCATGTGCCAGGGTGATAGCACCTGAGAGGCAACACTTGCTTATCCAGGAAGCCCTGGCAAGTCCCTTTCTTGCCTCCCAGACCTAGTAATATGACATAAGATGATCCCACCAACCTCTCCAAAGCTTGGCAAGATTCACTGAGGTGGCACAGTTTGAGTGTGGATCAGGGCAGATGTGACACTCAGCACCCTGTGTCATGTGATTGCATGAACGAATGAATGAGTGATGGGGGAGCCCAGGACGGGGGGTCTTGGGGCCCTCTGTAAGCCCTGCCGGGCCCTGCAGGATGTGCCACCTGACACCAGCACCCCTCCCTGCCCCCGCTCCCAGGAAACATGTTCCCTACCATTGGTGACGTCCACCTTGCACCCTTCACGGATGAACAGCTCTACATGGAGCAGTTCACCAAAGCCAACTTCTGGTGAGTGTGACCTGGGTGTCCTGCATTGGCCCCATGGCCTACCTTCTTGGGGACTGCCCTAGCCCCTACTTCTTCCACTCTCTCAACCTCAATAGGACTAAAGAACTTAGGCTGCATGAGGGCTAGCTGTGAGAGAAGGCAGAGCTACCCTGCCCACCTCTCTTGCTGCTAGTGACCTTGCCACTGGGGTGGGGACTTCTGCAGGTACCAACCATCCTTCCATGGAGTGGACTTGTCGGCCCTACGAGGTGCTGCAGTAGACGAGTATTTCCGGCAGCCTGTGGTGGTGAGTTGGGCACCCAGGGCACTATCACACTTCTCACTGAACATGGCTGCCCTGCGTGATAGGAGGGAGACATGGGCTTGATTGGTGCTCAGGCGTTGTCTAACCTGCGCAGCCCTGGGGAAGCCACTGCCTCTCTCAACCCTCCCTTCTGCCCTGTGCAGTTCTCTCTCACAAAGATACTGGGAATGCATGTAGAGTGCTTAGCATGCAGCACACAGACAGTGTCTGACAGCTATTACTAGATGAACTTGGTGAGCTAATTTGTTGATCAGTTTTACTTGAGTTTTTTTTTTTTTTTTTAATTGACATGTAGATCCATGGTTCAAAAATGAAGAATATAGGGTGGTGCCTGTGGCTCAGTGGGTGGGGCGCCAGCCCCATATGCCGAGGGTGGTGGGTTCAAACCTGGCCTTGGCCAAACTACAGTAAAAGAATAGCCGGGCATTGTGGCAAGCGTCTGTAGTCCCAGCTGCTCGGGAGGCTGAGGCAAAAGAATCTCCTGGGCCCAGGAGCTGGAGGTTGCTGTGAGTTGTGACGCCACGGTACTCTACCTAGGGCGACCAAGTGAGACAATCAAGAATATAAAAGAGTGACTCCTGGTGCCTGTGGCTCAAGCAACTAAGGCACCAGCCACATACACCTGAGCTGGCAGGTTCGAATCCAGCCTGGCCCGCCAAACAACAGTGATGGCTGCAACCAAAAAATAGCCGGGCGTTGTGGCGGGTGCCTGTAGTCCCAGCTACTTTGGAGGTGGAGGCAGAAGAATTGCTTAAGCTCAAGAGTTAGAGGTTGCTGTGAGCTGTGATGCCACAGTACTCTGCCCAGGGCGAAACCTTGAGGCTCTGTCTCAAAAAAAAAAAAAAAAAATATATATATATATATATATAAAAGAGAAAAGCCTTTCCACTTCTGTTCCCACCTGCTGATTCCCTTCCTGTAGGCAGACAATATTTATCTTTATAGAGGCTTACCATTGAAATGTACATATACAAACATGTTTTGTTTTGTTTTTTGAGACAGAGTCTTACTTTGTTCCCCTCAGTAGAGTGCAGTGGCGTCACAGCTCATAGCAACCTCAAAAGGTTGGGCTCAAGTTTTGTTTTGAGTAGTTGGGACTACAGGTGCCAGCCACAATGCTTGGCAGTTTTTTAGAGACAGGGTCTCAACTGTAGCTCAGGCTGGTCTCGAACTCCTGAGCTTAAACAGTCTACTTGCCTTGGCCTTCCAGAATGCTAGGATTATAGGCATGAGCCACTGTGCCTGGCTCAAACATGTATTTTGTTAACCTTTTGTTTGCTCACAAAATATAGCATAATCAGCACAATATTCTGTCTTAATTTCTCTGTGGTCATGCAGTGTATAATCTTATTCCTTTGAAATTTATTGAGTTTTTCTTTAAGTTTAGTATGTGTTCTCTTTTGGTTAACATTCTATGTATACTTGAAAAAAATATATACTAAACAGAGAGTATAATAATTAGGTCATGTGTGTTAATCACATTGGTTACATCTTCTCTATCTCTACCTTTTTAAATCTGTTTTTCCTATTACTGATTATAGACTTAATGATTTTACCATTATGACGATTTTTCTTTGTTTGTTTGTTTCTTTTTGGAGATAGAGTCTCACTTTGTAGCCCTGGGGAGAGTGCTCTAGTGTCATAGCTCACAGCAGCTTCAAGCTCTTGGTCTCAACTAATCCTCTTAGATAGATCAATGTTTCATTTTTATTATTTATTTATTTATTTTGAAACAGAGTCTCACTTTGTTGCCCTTGATAGAGTGCAGTGGCGACACAGCTCAGAGCAACCTCCAACTCTTGGGCTTGCCTCAGACTCCCACGTAGCTGGGATTACAGGCGCCTGCCACAATGCCCAGCTATTTTTGGTTGTAGTTGTCATTGTTGTTTGGCAAGCCTGGACTGGATTTGAACCCACCAGCTCAGGTGTATATGGCTGGTGCCTTAGCCGCTTGAGCTACAGGCACCGAGCCACAAGAAACGTTTCTTGTAAGCAGCACAAAATTGAGGTTTTATCAATCAGACTGAAATTTTTATTTTATTTAATTAATTTATTATTATTATATATTTATTTTTTCTGTAGAGACAGAGTCTCACTTTATCACCCTCAGTAGAGTGCTGTGGTGTCACAGCTCACAGCAACCTCCAACTCCTGGGCTTAGGCAATTCTCTTGCCTCATCCTCCTGAGTAGCTGAGACTACAGGTGCCCACCACAATGCCTGGCTATTTTTTTGGTGTAGTTTGGCCAGGGCCGAATTTGCACCCGTCACCCTTGGTATGTGGGGCTGGCACCCTATTCTCTGAGCCACAGGTGCTTCCCTATTTTTCTTTTTTTATTTTTTACGAGACAGAGTCTCGTTTTATAACCCTCGGTAGAGTAACTATGGCGTCACAGCTCACAGTAACATCTAACTCCTGGGCTTAGCAGATTCTCTTGCATCAGCCTCCTGAGTAGCTGGGACTACAGGTGCCTGCCACTATGCCTGGCTATTTTTTCATTGTAGTTTAGCTGGGTCTGGAGTCAAACCCTCCACCCTCAGTATATGGGGCCAGCGCCCTACCCACTGAGCCACAGCGCTGCCCAAGACTAAAATATTTTAATTAGAATATTCAGACCAATGGCTCCGTGCCTGTAGCTCAGCGGCTAAAGTGCTAGCCACGTACATCAGAGCTGCCAGGTTTGAATCCATCCCAGGCCTGCCAAACAAAAATGACAACTACAACCAAAACATAGCTGGGACTTATGGCAGGTGCCTGTAGTCCCAGCTACTTGGGGGGCTGACGCAAGAGAATCACTTAAGCCCAAGAGTTTGAGATGGCTGTGAGCTGTGATGCCACAGCATTCTACCCAGGGCAATAGCTTGAGTCTCCAAAAAAAAAAAAAAAAGAATATTTAGACAATTTATATTTAATTACTAATCTGTATGAGTCTATAATCTTACTATTTTTCTATTTACTCAGACTGTTCCTTATGTTTTTCTTGCCTTCCTATTTAAAAATAACTTCTGTTTTATTATTTTATCACCCCCTCTCCACACCATGTTTTTCACTAGTTTTGGGCGACTCTTGAACAGTATCTCTTTAAACACTATATTTGCCCCATCCTATATCTCCTTCTGGAATTCTGATTACATATATAGTAGATCTTTTCACGATGTCTCAGATGATTGTTTTTTTTCTTAAGATAGTGCAGTGTATGCATTATATGATCTTGCACATATTTTCCATCATATTTTTACTGCTCCATCTTCCAGTCCAGTTCCATCTTGAGTCTAATATGCTACTTCCTTTGAGATGGAGTCTCACTCTGTCATCTTGGATAGAGTGCAGTGGGTCATCATAGCTCATAACAACTTTAGACTCTGGGCTCAGGTGATCCTCTTTGCTTCAGCTTCATGAGTAGCTGGGACTACAAGTACCCACCATGATGCCATCCTAATTTTTCTATTTTTGGTAGATACAAGGTCTCACTCTTGCTTGGGGTGGCCTCGAACTACTGAACTCAAGGGATCCACTCACCTTAGTCTCCCAGAGTGCTAGGATTATAGGCATGAGCCACTGGGCCCAGCCTGCTTTTCTACTTCTTAATTTTGGTTACTATAATTTTCCAGGTTTAATTATCCCAGTTCTCTCTGAAATTCTTCTATTTTTTTTTACTTTTTTTTTTTCATTTTTTAGTAAATATTAATTATCATTAATTAGCATCTGATAGCTTTCAGTACCTGAAAAAGTGGTAGGTGTGTTTGTACAGGGGTGGACATTAAATTTGTGTATAATTTACTATGTTGAGCTATTTTAAAATTGCGCATGAACTTTATGTCCACCCTGTGGTTTTTTAGCCAGGGCTGGGCTTGAACCCACCACCTCCGGCATATGAGGCTGGTGCCTTACCACTTTGAGCCACAGGTGCTGCCCCTGTTTTTTTTTTTTTTTTTTTTTAGAGACAGTCTCACTTTGTTGCTCTTGGTAGGGTGCAGTGGCATCACAGCTCACAGCAACCTCCAACTCCTGGGCGTAGGCGATTCTCCTGAGTAGCTGGGACTACAGGCACCTGCCAGAATGCCCGGCTATTTTTTTGTTACAGTTTGGCCGGGGCCGGGTTTGAACCCACCACCCTTGGCATATGTGGCCGGCACCCTGCCCACTGAGCCACAGGCACCGCCCATCCTGTGTTTGTTTATTATCTTGGTTTTGGGTCCTGGTTCTTTGGTCTTATCTTTTGGTGTGCCTGGTCATTGAATGGCAGATTGAAAAATTCTAGAGGGTCTGGATTATGTTTTTTCTTGTAAGGATTTGTTTCTCTCAGGCACGTAGTCATATGGACAGATCACCTTGGACCAGGTGATGGTCCAATGCCTTGGACCAGTCAGGCATTTGAGATATTTAGAGGTGGAGGTGGCTTTGCAGACTCTGATTGGCTGGCCTACTTCTTGGCTTCCCTATAGGGTGGCAATTCTCTAACATTTTGCTCTCAGGACCCCTTTACAGTCTTGAAAATTGATCTTAGAGCTGGGTGATGTGGCTTACGCCTGTAATCCTAGCAGTTTGGGAGGATGATGGATTGCCTGAGCTTACAGGTTCGAGAACAGCCTGAGCAAGAGCAAGATCCCATCTCCAAAAATAGCTGAGCAAAACAGCACCCATAGCTCAATGGGTAGGGCCCATATACCCAGGCTGGCGGGTTCGAACCCGGCCCAGGCCAGCTAAACAACAATGACAACTGCAACATAAAAATAGCTGGTGTTGTGGTGCGCACCTGTAGCCCCAGCTACTTGGGAGGCTTAGGCAAGAGAATCACTTAAGCCCAAGAGTTTGCGGTTGCTGTGAGTTGTGATGCCACAGCATTCTACCGAGGGCAACACAGTGAGACTCTGTCTCAAAAACAAAACAACCTTGATCTTGGCCAGGTGTGGTGGCTCACACCCGTAATCCTAATACTCTTGAGTGGCCTAGGTATCAAGATTGCTTGAGGTCAAGAGTTTTAGAACAGCCTGAGAGAGAGCAGAGACCCCATCTCTGCTAAAAGCAGAAAAACCCCATCTCTGCTAAAAGCAGAAAAACCCCATCTCTGCTAAAAGAAGGGTGTTGTGATGGGTCCTAGCTACTTGGGAAGCTGAAACAGGAAGATGGCTTGAGCCCAAGGGTTTGAAGTTCCATTGAGCTATGGTGATGCCACTGCATTCTACTGAAGAGTGACAGTGAGACTTTGTCTGAAAAAAATTTTTTTTGAAAATGCTAATGAGCTTTTGTTTACATGTATCTGCTAATATGAGACACTGTTTTTTTGTTTTTGTTTTTTATTTTTGAGACAGAGACTCAAGCTGTCACCCTGGGTAGAGTGCCATGGTGTCACAGCAACCTCAAACTCTTGGGCTTAAGCAAGTCTCTTGCCTCAGTCTCCCAATAAGCTGGGACTACAGGCACCCTTCACAATGCCTATTTTTTTGGTTGTAGTTGTCATTGTTTGGCGGGCCTGGGCTAGATTCTAACTCACCAGCTCTAGTGTATGTGGCTGGCGCCCTAGCCGCTTGAGCTATAGGTGCCAAAAATGACACTCATTTTTATTTAAAAAAAATTTAGTGAAAATAGTAGCGTTGTTCTTTTTCTTTTTCTTTTTTTTTTTTTTTTTTTGAGAGACAAAATCTCACTTTGTTGCCCTTGGTAGAGTGCTGTGGCGTCATAGCAACCTCAAACTCTTAGCCTAGCCTCAAGCAATCCTCCTACCTCAGCCTCCCAGAGTGCTAAGATTATAGGTTGAACCACCACCCCTGCCCTCCGTTAATACTTTTTTTTTTTTTTTTTTTTTTTTGGGACAATATTCTCAAGCTGTCGTCCTGAAAAGAGTGCTGTGGTGTCATATCTCACAGCAACCTCCAACTCAGGCTCAAGCAATCCTCTTGCCTCAATTTTTAAATTTTTTTTAGTAGAAATGGGGTCTCGCTTTTGCTGGGTGGCGCCTGTGACTCAGTGGGTAGGGTGCCAGCCCCATATACTGAGGGTGGTGGGTTCGAACCCAGCCCCAGCCAAACTGCAACAAAAAAATAGCTGGGCATTGTGGTGGGTGCCTGTAGTCCCAGCTACTTGGGAGGCTAAGGCAAGAGGATCGCATAAACCCAACAGTTAGAGGTTGCTGTGAGCTGTGATGGTACAGCACTCTACGAGGGTGATAAAGTCTGGGCGGTGCCTGTGGCTCAAAGGAGTAGGGTGCTGGTCCCATATGCCAGAAGTGGCGGGTTCAAACCTGGTCCTGGCCAAAAAAAAAAAAAAAAAAAAAAACTGCAAAAGTCAGACTCTGTCTCAAAAAAAGAAAAAGGGGTCTCGCTTTTGCTTAGGCTGGTCTCAAACTGGTGAGCTCAAGCAGTCCACCTTCCTTGGTCTCCCAGAGTGCTAGGATTACAGGTGTGAACCACCACGCTCAGCCCTTAATACATTTTTAATGTACACGTCTTTAATGCCTGCTTGATAGAAGACGGCTGGATTTTGCTTTATTCAATCTGTCATGATACCACAGGGGAGCAAAGGAGTACAAAAGTCATAAATGTCTTGGTTTTATCATGATAACAGTTTTGACTTTGAGGGACCTTAGTGGGGACCACAATTTGTGAACCACTGCTTTAAGACATAGCATCTTAATATATGCCTGCTGATTCAAGAGGCCTTTCCTACTAGCCCTCCAGCACCAATATGCTGCCTGATCCTCTCATCAGCTTTTGAGTCTTTTAGAAGCTTCTGCTTTTGGGGGGGGGGGGGGGACCTCTAACCTCCTATCCCCATGCAGCTCAGAGATTGGCTCATGCTGGAAGTGTAGTTGTTTGCACACCACCCACTTCACTTCTCTGCTTTTCCCTTTAAGTTTTGTGAGCCCTCAAGTCCTAACTGCCTTGGTAGCCCCAAGCTCCCATTTTGCTTCATTCCCACAAGGAGGCCCCTAAAAGGCCAAGGGCTGTTTTCTGCCCTGCAAGGAAAGGCTAGAGGCCAAAAAGGGCTCCCTTCAATCCATTTCTCCTTCTCTCTTAAGATCTTGGCCTCCAAAGTCCTGGCTGCCCTGGTTCTTCCCCATACTTCCACCAACTGGTTTATTTTTTTCTTTGTATTCTATTTAGTTCACATAATTCATCGTAGGCAGCACTTGTTTGTGGTATTTTAAAGAGATGATACCTCACTAGGTAGAGTAGTTCCTTTGTAATCCCAGCTATTTGGGAGGTTGAGGCAGAAGGAGTTGGAGATTCTCCAGCTGGGGCAACAGAGGAAGTACTCCTTTTTTAAATTTTATTATTATTATTATTTTTTTTTGAGACAGTCTAAGTTGTCACCTCGGTAGAGTGCTGTGGCATCAGAGCTCACAGCAACTTTTTTTTTTTTTTTTTTGAGACAGAGTCTCACTGTTGCCCTGGGTAGAGTGCTGTGGCGTTTCAGCTCACAGCAACCTCCAGCTCTTGGGCTTAAATGATTCTCTTGCCTCAGCCTCCCAAGTAGCTAGGACTACAGGTGCCCACCACAATGCCCAGCTATTTTTTGGTTGCAGTTGTCGTCGTTTAGCAGGGCCAGGCTGGGCTTGAACCGCCAACCTTGGTATGTGGCTGGTGCCCTGCTCACTGAGCTATGGGTGCCCAGCTAAGTACTCCATTTCTTAAAGAAAGAGAAAGAGAGAGATAGATGAGGTTGCCCAAGCTGGATTCAAACACTTGGCCTCAAGGGATCCTCCTCCCTTAGCCTCTCAAGTAGCTGAGATGATAATCATGTGCCACTATGTGGCTCACACCCACTTCTTTAACTTTGTTAGCTTTCTTGTGGTTAATCTTGGAGATTTCTCCCCATCCGTTCATAAAGGGCCTCTTCGTTCTTTCTCACATATGGTCTTTTATGATTAAGCCGTCATTGGTTTCACTGGATGGTTTCCAGTGTATGACTACTACATACAGTCAGCAAGTATACATGTGGTGTCCATGTGCAGGAGTATCTAGCCATATCCCAAAATTGCAACTGCCAAGTCTCTGATGAGGATGAATGAGCTGTCTCACCCGAGTGCCTTACCACAGGTCACCCTCCCCCTGTGCCAGGTCTGAGAAGGGCAATGTGATTTTAGCCCAATAGCCAGACCCAGACCTTGGGGAAGGGGTAGGACTCTCGTTTTCACGCTGGCCTCTGCATCAGAATCCAGGTCACACCTGTGGTCTCTCCCAGGACACATTTGACATCCGGATCCTGATGGCCAAGTCTGTGAAGTACACAGTGAACTTCTTAGAAGCCAAAGAAGGAGATTTACACAGGTACCGGCACCCAAGCCCCATCCTCCTGGGCCCAGCTTGAGCTGAAGGTCAAGGCCACCTCTGGCTCCCACTGGCATCCTGCCATACTAGGGCAGGAGAGGAGGGTCCCAGGCCTCTGCACTGGGCACCGTTCTTCTTTCCCAGCAGCCACTGCTCTTTGCCTTACAGGATAGAAATCCCATTCAAATTCCACATGCTGCATTCAGGGCTGGTCCACGGCCTGGCCTTCTGGTTTGACGTTGCTTTCATCGGCTCCATGTAAGTGTAACAGAGCAGGCCATGCTGCTCCCAGGAGCTTCCTGCTGCTGTGACCTGGGCTAGGCTGGAGGTTAGGAGGGTGGGACATTTTCCCAGAAACGTCGTTCCTTCCGAAAGGGGTCAAGAGCTTGTCTTTGAGCAAATGACTGATGTGAGCGGAGCATGGGTGTGTGTCCACTGTGTTCTGAGTGGCTGTCCCTTGTGGGATCTTGTGTCTCTTAGTACAGTGCATCAGGGTGAGTAGGCACCCAACGGCTGCAGATTCCTTTGTACACGTGTGTGCACACATACGTACCCAGGACTGCCCGGGAGCCAGCTTGTCTCAGCTCCAGGGCCCCAGGGGAACTTGTCACAGGGCAGGCACTTAGGGAGAACTCAAGGTGCATACAAGGTAGTGGGTGGCCCAAGTGGTATCACTGACTCAGTCAAGTACATGCTTCCTATCCTCACTTGACAGAATGACTGTGTGGTTGTCCACTGCCCCGACGGAGCCCCTGACCCACTGGTACCAGGTCCGGTGCCTGTTTCAGTCACCACTGTTCGCCAAGGCTGGGGACACGCTCTCAGGGACATGTCTGCTTATTGCCAACAAAAGGTGCAGGCTGCTGCCTGGTGCTGGGGAGTCAGGGGTCCCTTCCCCCCAACCCAAGCTCATATCATCCTCCCCACCCTCTCTGCAGACAGAGCTATGACATCAGTATTGTGGCCCAGGTGGACCAAACGGGCTCTAAATCAAGTAACCTCCTGGATCTGAAAAACCCCTTCTTCAGGTAAGAGGGGCCCTCAGCCCACTTGGGGGTGCTGCTCCCACCTTCAGCCCCACCAGCCCTGCCCATGGGTCTGTCTCTGCCACAGATATACAGGCACAACGCCATCACCCCCACCCGGCTCCCACTACACGTCTCCCTCTGAGAACATGTGGAACACAGGCAGCACCTACAACCTCAGCAGTGGAATGGCTGTGGCTGGTGAGTGGGCCCCAACCATGATACCTGGCCTACACCACAGGTGGTGACAGGCTTACCCCTCTGTCCTAGGGTGTGCCTTTGGCACCCTCACGCAGGGCACTAACATCTCTTCGTCTGGTATAGGGATGCCGACAGCCTATGACCTGAGCAGTGTTATTGCCAGCGGCTCCAGCGTGGGCCACAACAATCTAATTCCTTTAGGTGAGTAGCCCTCCAAGGGGGCAGCAGGGGTGGGGGCTTGCCCAGGGCTGCTGTGTGGCTAGGAAGGGCCAGCTGACAGCCATCTTGGCCTACGCTTGGTCCTTTCACCTTTTCCTTTTCCTGGGGCTCTCTGCTGAGGCCCCCAGATCCTCTGCCTTGCTCTGCTGCCTACACCAGTGGTCTGGGTGGCTGGGGGCGGTGACGTCGTCTCCCTTCCTTCCTTCCTCCCTCGCTGCGCAGCCAACACAGGGATTGTCAATCACACCCACTCCCGGATGGGCTCCATAATGAGTACAGGGATTGTCCAAGGTAACAGCGGGTAGCAGGGGTGGGTCCCTTGGGGCCTGAGCTAGTGTGTTGCTGTCTGTCCAGGCACCCGCCTGCCCTATTTCTCTCTCTCTCTGACTCTGCTGGGGGCCAGGCGGGCCAGGGGCAGCGCTGGCCCCTCAGTGCCAATGCCCACCCCACAGGGTCCTCCGGCGCCCAGGGCAGCGGCGGCGGCGGTTCGAGCGCACACTATGCAGTCAACAGCCAGTTCACCATGGGCGGCCCCGCTATCTCCATGGCTTCACCCATGTCCATCCCGACCAACACCATGCACTATGGGAGCTAGGGGCCCTGCCCCTCACGGACTGACAGCACCAGGAAACCAAATGATGCCCCTGTCTGCCCCGCCCCACTGGGCAGCTGCCCCCTTTGTACTGGAGGAGCCCGAACACCTGATCACAGCCCTCTTTACTATGGGAACTTGGACACTTTTTTACACATGTTGCCGCCGCCCCAACCCCACATCCCAGCCCTGAGCTGCCATGTTTTACACAAGATCATGTTGTGGGAGCCTTCATCCCCCCTTCCCGTCCTCTCCACCCTGACCTGGGTTTGACATCTGGTGTAACAGGCATGTCAGGGCCTGCCAGCTGTGCCAGGGTGACAGAGCATGGGGGGAGCACCTGCCCCTGGTCTAGCTCCAAAGGAGAAAGTCAGCCTGACCAGGTGAGGCCTTCCCTTCAGCGACCAGGCCTTGGTCACAACAGGTGTGACATGCTGCTTTTTTTTTTTATTTTTTTACTAAAAGAACCAGTGTCAATCTACAAACCCTCTGAGAAGCCAGGCCGGCCGGGCCAAGCCAGCAGCCCTTCTCCCCAGACTCAGAGGCTCAGTGGTGAGGGGTGGCCCTGCTGAGGCCCCCTCCCCACCAAAGGGTTCACCTCACACTTGAATGTACAACCTGCCCCACTGTTGGGAAGGCTTCCGTCCTTGGCCTCTGCCTCTTGCTGCTGTTCTGTCCCTGAGCCCCTATAGGTCCCTTGTACCCTATATCAAGAGAAGAGGTGGCCGCAGGCACTGTGCCTGGAACAAAGGCCACCATTGCCACTTGGGGCAGACACAGACACACCTCAAAGATCTGTCTGGGAAGGTATCCTTTTCCTTGTAGCTAGCATTAGGCCTGTGTATTTCCCTTCCATACTTGTAGACGCTCCAGTCCCTACTACTATGATGGCATTTTGGCCCTACCCCCAGACTGAGAAGGGACCTAACAGAAACCTTTCTCTTCAAAAAACAAAAAATAAACAGACAAGGAAACATTATGTTTCAGCACAGGCAATTTTCTTCTCCCCCAAACTCAGATGCTGGAGCTCAGGCCAGGCCCCTAGCCTGCCATGTGTGTACCCAGACCTAACCCTGGCCCTCCCTCTTGTGGCCAGTGAGTTGAGTCATGTCAGGGAGAGTAGGGGCCCAGCAGGCAGTAGGGGTGTGGGAGTCCCCCCAGCCCTATCCCGGCTGGAAGTTACCTGCCCTTCCCCCACCTTTATATAAATTCTCTGAATCACCTTTGCATAGAAAATAAATGTGTTTGCTTTGTAAGAAAAGGCTGGAGAGTAACAGAGTGATCTTTAGGTGTTGAAGGAGCCTTCACTTGTGGTTGAAGTGGGGCTGACAAGCAGATGTGTCCTCTTTGGTTTTGCCTAGAAAAGAGAAACTCCAGTAATGGTCACAGGACTTGTCACCTTGGGGGTGGGAAGGGCAGTGTCCTCACATAGGTGGAAATGGCTCCTTACCTGTGGGACCTGGGTCTTCCTAGGAGGTGGCCATGGACCTTGGTAGGGTAAGTGGTAGTGGTACATTTGGGGGCAGAGATGGGGCTTGGGATGAAGGTACCAAGTGTTCTGGAGGCAGTGACTGGAAGAAGTACAACTGGACAAGCCCTGCAGGGTCAGCAGGGCCACCCCACCCACCCCAGCCCATGGCCCACCTGTGATTCCCTAGACACACACCTTACAGCCCAAGGCCAGCAGGGCGTGGAGCAGTACTACAGCAAACAGCAGTGCTGCAGCCACCAGCCTGGTGTCCTCACGGACAATAGGCCACAGGGTGAATACCAGCCAGGTGGCTGACAGGGTTAGCGCCAGGGCCCCTAACAGCCACTGCAACCATGGCACGGGAATGAGCCACAGGACCTGAAGGATGGACACAGGCACCTGGTGACCATGCTGGGGATTCCCCATAGCACCTGGACCCAC
The DNA here is from genome assembly GCA_963574355.1 of Loris lydekkerianus. Classification (NCBI taxonomy): domain Eukaryota; kingdom Metazoa; phylum Chordata; class Mammalia; order Primates; family Lorisidae; genus Loris; species Loris lydekkerianus. The sequence continues at coordinate 43,230 of CAUYPK010047666.1, forward strand.
TCCTTGCTGGGCCATACTTACCACCATGGGAATAAAGACAAAGAGGGAGTAGCCATAGACACACACGGTCTCCAGGAAAGTGTAGGTCCCCATGCGCTCCCGGATGCCCTTGCGCCACCTTAGGAAGCCCCACAATGCCAGTGGCACCAGCCACGCATAGCAGTAGATGGTGATGCCAGCCACAGTAACTAGAGGCAACCAACCAGACAGTCACTTCTGTCCCCAGGAGCCCCCAGCACCTCAAGCCCTGCTGTGTGCTTACCCTTGTGGAACTGGGGGCTATAGTGGATAGAAGGATCCCTCCTCTGGGCCAGCATTAGTGTCAGGTTGCTGGTGATGGCCAGGACGAAGGCCAGTGTGGCACAGATCCAAAAGGGGCCTGCCAGGGTGGGAAATGATGAGTGCAGTCAGGTTCCTAGGTCCAGCACTCAAAGGACAGGTGGACGTGTTCTGTCTTACCTATGCTAGGACCACAGCCTCTTTGCAAGTCACTGGTGACATCCCAGAGGCCAAATCTAGTGCCAGGTCTCCAGTGATCATCCTCTCCTAGAAGCACTCACACACATGTCTTTGGGGCAGCATGCTCTTGGCCTCAGTCTCACCTCGTCGGAGGTAGACCCTCACCTCTATGGCTTTCCCCGCTACTGTGACCTCTTTCCCCACAGGAAGCACTGGGTCCTCTCCATGTGTGGGCTCACTCCTAGGTGACCTCCTCCAACCCTGGGGCCTCATGCCACTTCTCAGGGAGGCCTGCTCTGAAGCTTCTATGCAAAATAGCAAGGCCATGGGTTCTTTGACTCACCCTGCTGCTCTCTAGCCCACCACCTCTGCAATCTGTCTCCCTCTCCCTGAACAGACATTAGGAAATTAGGTGTCATGGTCTCTGTGTTCTCAGCTGAGAACTGGAGCCTGGCACTTAACTGACATTTGTAAAGTGAATAATCCAAACGCACAACCTCACCGTACAGATCCGGCCGATTCCGCAGATGGTGCCGGACAAAATTGTGGCCCGGCCAGGGCAGCAGTGTACCTTTGATCCGGTCCAGGACCTGGGGGGGCAAGGCTGAGCTCCAGAATAGAAGCCCACTCAGGGATCCTCCCTGGTCCTGAGGGTTCTTCCCAGCTGTTCTCCAGCCTCCTCTCACCACGCCCTGCTGAAAACTTAGCTCTTCCCTCTCAGCTCTCAATGGGCTGTCCCATGACCAGAACTCCTTCCCCTAGTCCCACCATGCTAAAAGATTTCCTCCAGGCCTCCTTGCCTCCCCCTCCTCTGCTTGGCTGCCTGGACTGCCCTTGCAGCATTTCCTCCTGGGCCCAACGCAGTTAATATGGGGCATTCTTCCTCCATCTCTCTCCAGTATGTCCCCTAGTCTGCAGCCCTGGTTATGATCTCCCTCAGGTAGGGCCTCCCATCCACATTCTGCATGCACATCTGCTCCTACTCTTTCCTCTCTTGTTCCAAACCCTTCCATGACTCCCTGTCACCATCAAGATAAAACCCAAACCCTAGCTGTTTTATTTATTTTATTTTATTTTATTTTATTTTTTGAGACAGAACTCAACCTGTCACCCTGGGTAGAGTGCCATGGAATCACAGCTCACAGCACAGCAACCTCCAACTCCTGGGCTCAAGTGATTCTTCTATCTCCGCCTCTCAGGTAGCTGGGACTACAGGCGCCCACCACAATGCCCAGCTACTTTTTTTTTTTTTTTTTTTTTTTGGTTGCAGCTGTCATTGTCGTTTGGCAGGCCCAGGCTGGATTCGAACCCACCAGCTCAGGTGTACGTGGCCGGCGCCTTAGCCGCTTGAGCCACAGGCACAGAGGTTTTTTTTTTGTTTGTTTGAGACAGAGTCTCACTATGTTGCCCTCGGTAGAGTGTCGTGGCATCACAGTTCACAGCAACTTCAAACTGTTGGGCTTAAGTGATTCTCTTACCTCAGCCTCCCAAGTAGCTGGGACTACAGATGCCCGCCACAATGCCCGGCTATTTTTTGTTGCAGCTGTTATTGTTGTTTAGCTGACCTGGGCCAGGTTCGAACCTGCCACCTTTGGCGTATGTGGCTGGTGCTGTAACCACTGTGCTATAGGCACCAAGTCCAAACCCTAGCTTAACATAACTCACAAGGCCCTTTGTGATCTGGCTTCTGCCTGCCTGTCCCAGACAAATCCAGTGCCAGGCAGCTTCTGTCACACTTCACATGCCTCCTCTCACCTTTGGTCTTCTGTATATGCTATTCCCTGTGCCTGAAGCATAATTCTGGTCCCATTATTCTGCTCAGACATGACTTTGGTGTAGCATGACTCTTGACCTCTGTTTCATCTTGTGGGAGGTAGACCCTCACATCTCTATGGCTTTCCTTCCTTCTCCTCTAGGTCTTGGCAAATTGTTAAACACCTCCAAGAGGGCATTCCCTGACCAACCAGATCCTGTTTGTCCCCAATTTTCCCACAGCCCTGGATCCACCATAGCCCTTAGCACCACAGTCCTTTCTGTCCACTTGGTGAGAGCTCTTTTAACCCACCTAGCCATGCCCAGCTGAATCGTGGCTGAACCCCATTGCATGACTGAGCCCCATCCTTCCTACTTCCAGAGCTGACCTGTGAGGTGTCCACGTCAAAGAAGCTCTGATAATAGCCAAAGGTCCAGAATCCAGGCTGCTGTTTCTGCTTCTCCTGTAGGAGCTGCATGGCACAGGCTTTCAGTACCTGCCTTGATAGCCTGAGTTAGCCGGGGTTAGACAGAGGCAGGGCAAGGGAATTTAAGCGACTCACCACTGCCTTGTCACTCTCCTCCTCCACCTCCTCCTCAGCTCCATAGCTAACACCTGAGCCCACAGCCACAACCATGTGTCCTTGTAGGGTCAGCTGATCACTTCTGCTTAGGGTGGCTGCATCTGGGGTCTCAGCCAGAAGATCATTGGCTTCCTCAAATTCTATAGAGTGGGAATATCGGACTTAGGCATGTTTTGCAGGTGGAAACAATTTGGCTTGGCCCACTGCTCCTGCTGTGTGGGATGCTGTAACAATTTCAGTGCTCTATCCCAGGCAGGGCCCAACTTCCTCAGTTTGGGAACATGAGGTCTGTTCTCTTCCCCTAACATGGGATTGCAATTTAGAATTGGTCTTGGGATGTAATCAAGGTCTGGGAACTAGAGGCTAAGATTTGAGCCTCTGAGTTCAGAGCGGGAACGGGTTCGAGTTAGGGATAGATGTCACTCCTAGGTTCATAGCCCACTGGGGTGCAAGTTAGAGGAGTTGGAAACTGCATGAGAGGTTCTGGCCACGTCGGGGCCGCACTCACCGCGGAAAGTCAGCTCGTTGGCCGCTGCCATGGTGGCTTGGGCGTCACCGCATCGCTGATGACCGAGGCCGATTAGTCAGCACCCCTTCCGGCGTCTGTCCCTTTACCTTGAGCCCTACGTGGTAGCTAACTGCACTCAAAGGGTTTTACACTCGCCGCCCCAACCATAGAGGTGCACTCCGGTCCCCTCACCTGGGTGGTCCTCAGCCGGCGTGGCTGGAACTCTCTGCGCCTGCGCGCCCCGCAAATCGGACGGAGAAAAGGTCTCTAGAGCATGACAGCAACATCCGGAGCTAGTCCGTTGGATCGTCTTCCGATGGGAAGCACTTCCGGCAACGTTACCTCGCGCGAAAAAGGTTTCCGGGTCTTTTACTTCGTGTAGCAAGTTTCTTCTCGGAGAAAGGACTCCAAGCCGGAAGAGGATGGCGGCGGCTGCTCTAAAGAGATTTTGGTTCCGAGGCCGCGTAGAGACGGGCTACGCAGCAGTAGCGAAACCGGGCGTCTGGGCTCGGTTGGGTGAGTAGTGGCGGAAGGCGTAGGGGTGGGTGGCCGCAGAGGTCGGGCTGCTCTCACTGTGCTTGTCTCCCTTCAGGCGCCTGGGCCCGCGCGCTGCTCCGGGACTACGCCGAAGCCTGTGGGGACACGGCGGCGGCGGCTCGAGCCCGGCCGGGACGCGCCGTTGTGTATGTGGGGCTGCTGGGCGGGGGTGCGGTCTGCTGCGCCCTGGCACCGAGCGAGACTGCGTTTGAGGAGGCGTTGCTCGACGCGTCCGGGACCCTTCTGCTGCTGGTGCCGGCCACGCGAAACCGCAACTCGGAAACCTACTTGCAGCGGCTGCTCTGGCTGCGGGGCCGTGGCTGCCTGCGCCACGTGAACCTGGGGCTCTACTCGCTTGTGTACGAGGCACCCTTTGACCCCCAGGCCAGTCTCTATCAGGCCCGCTGCAGCTATCTGCAGCCCCGTTGGACCGACTTCCCGGGCCGGATCTTGGATGTGGGCTTCGTGGGTCGCTGGTGGGTGCTGGAGGCCCGGATGCGTGACTGCGACATCAACGATGAAGAGTTCCTTCACCTGCCAGCACACTTACGTGTCGTCGGGCCCCACCAGCTGCGCTCAGAGACCAATGAACGGCTCTTCGAGGAGAAGTACAAGCCTGTCGTGCTCACTGATGATCAGGTGGATCAGGCTCTATGGGAGGAGCAGGTCTTGCAAAAGGAAAAGAAGGACAGGCTCGCCCTGAGCCAAGCGGACTTGCAGGTGCAATCGGAGGTCCCGAGATGAGTTAACGGCTCCCATTTCTGGGAGACTGCCTGGAATTGTGCAATTATTGTAAGTGAGCCCCATGTGCAGAATCACTAAGATAGCTGAAAGAGGACGGCGCCTGTGGCTCAAAGGAGTAGGGCGCCAGCCCCATATACCGGAGGTGGCAGGTTCAAACCCAGCCCTGGCCAAAAACTGAAAAAAAACAAAACAAAACTGAAAGAGTGTTCTTTTAGTAGGTTTTTATGAGTTTGGGAAGCCTTTATCTTTCTCTTTCTTCCTCGTTTGCTGGAGATAATTCAGAGCTTTCTTGGTTTGGGAGTTAGAACAGAATGACCTTGTAATGTTTATCACTGCCATAGCTAGTAATAAGCGTTTTACATAGCCTCTTATTTTTCCCATTGGGCCTTACAGTGACTGTGACATTGGTCAGGTGACTCCCAAACTCTCCTACAATCTTTCATATATTTTAAAATTTGATCTGAAATGTTCTATTTTTTGAGACAGTCTCACTATGTCGCCCTCCGTAGAGTGCTATGATGTCACAGTTCACATTAACCTTAAACTATTGGGTTTAAGTGATAAACCTCTTACCTCAGCCTCCCAAGTAGGGATTACAGGTGCCCTTCACAATGCCCTGCAATATTTTTTTGGCTGGGGCTGGGTTTGAACCCGCCACCTCCGGCATGTGGGGCCGCTGCCCTATTCCTGCCTTTCTTTTTTTTTTTTTTTCTTAGAGGCAGAGTCTCACTCTGTGGCACTCCAAGTGCCATGGTGTCACAACTCACAGCAACTTCCAGTTCTTGGGCTTAGGCGATTCTCTTGCCTCAGTCTCCTGAGTAGCTGAGACTACAGGCACCCTACTCACTGAGCCACAGGCCCTGCCCATTCCCTGCTATTTTTGTTGCAGTTATTGTTGTTGTTTGGCTGGCCCAGGCTGGGTTCAACCCCACCAGCCTGGGTGTATGTGGCTAGCACCCTATCCACTGAGCTATGAGCGCTGCCCTGTCTTTAACTTTTGTAAGTAAAATTTTTCCCAGGTACCATGGCACAGTAACAAGACCCTGGTCTCAAAAAAAAAAAAAAAAAATTAAAAATTAGTGGGTTTGATGACATGGGCCTGTAGTCCCATCCACTTTGTAGGCTGAGGCAGAAGGATTGCTTGAATCCAGGAGTTCGGAACTAGCCTGGGTAACATAGTGAAACCCTGTTTCAAAAAAAAAAATACAATAAATAACGTCTTCGTGTTAATTTCTTTTTTAACCTTTCATTTATTTATTTTTTTCCCTCTGGTTTGTTGCAAGGATGAGATTTTTTTTTTTTACTTTTAATTTTGAGGCCTGGTGCAGTCGCTCAACCTATAATCCTAGCGCTCTGGGAGGCCAAGGTGGGTAGATCGCCTGAGCTCACAGGTTCCAGACTGGCCTCAGCCAGAGTAAGACCTCGTCTCTAAAACTAACCGGGCATTGTGGTGGGTGCCTTTAGTCCCAGCTACTTGGGAGGCGGAGGCAAGAGAATCGCTTAAGTCCAGGAGCTGGAGGTTGTTGAGAGCTGTGATGCCACGGCTCTCTACCCAGGGTGACAGCTTGAGGCTCTTTATCTCAAAAAAAAAAAAAAAACAATGGGCAGCACCTGTGGCTCAGTGAGTAGGGCACTAGCCCCAGCCAAACTGCAACAAAAAATAGCTGGACATTGTGGCCCCAGCTACTTGGGAGGCTGAGGCAAGAGAATTACCTAAGCCCAGAAGTTGGAGGTTGCTCTGAGCTGTGGTGCCAGGGCACTCTACCAAGGGTAACAAAGTGAGACTCTGTCTCTAAAATAAAAAAAAATAAAAATAAAACTTTTAATTTTGAAATAATTATAATCTCACAGAAAGCTGGAAAAATAATAGAGATATTTGGGGTACCCTTCATCCAACTTCCCTAGTGGGAACAGCTGAAATAACTAATACTTAAATGAGGGAATTGACATTGGTATGACTATTTCGTTGTTACAGGGAAATTTTGTGCAAAAACAACCTGATTTTACTATGTCTATTGACAATGATTGGAAGTGGCTTGGAAAGATACAGCATTTTCTTTCTTTCTTTCTTTTTTTTTTTTTTTTTGCAGTTTTTGGCCAGGGCTGGGTTTAAACCCATCATCTCCAGCATAAGGAATGGGCGCCACCCACATAAAGCATTTTCTGATAATCTATGTGGAATCATGGATTCTGGGTATGTTAATACTTCACTAGCCCTAAAACACAGAAGTCTAAGGAAAGTAGTAAGTTATTGTATATGGCTGGTACTTAAAGAGGTTATGATAATTACACTTTTAAACCTGAAATATTAAGGGAATGAAAATATCTCTGCCACCTTGGTGTTCTATAGCTAGTTAATAAAAGTAGGCATTGAAACAACCATCTTTATTGTGATGTTACTGTTTATGTATTTTGTCATTTTTCAGTTCTGGCACTTGGACCTTCCATTCATAATATGAAAGCATTGCACACATGTTAATTTTTATACTGTTATTTCTGGGGTAGGGGAGTGTCTTTTAAGTCAGTATTTCCATTTTAACAGAGGAAAAACCTTAAGATTCAGAAAGTTTGGGTGGCGCCTATGGCTCTGTGAGTAGGATGCCAGCTTCATATACCGAGGTAGCGGGTTCAAACCCGGCCCTGGCCAAACTGCAACAAAAAATAGCCAGGCATTGTGGCAGGCACCTGTCGTCCCACCTACTTGGGAGGCTGAGGCAAGAGAATCGCCTAAGCCCAAGAGCTGGAGGTTGCTGTCAGCTGTGATGTCAATGCACTCTACCAAGGGTGACAAAGTCAGACTCTGTCTCAAAAAAAAAAAAAAAAAATTTGGAAAGTTTGTTATTTTCCCAAGGCTGTGGCACACCCAAGATTCAAACTCTTGTTTGTTTGTTTTTGAGACAGAGCCTTAAGCTGTTGCCCTGGGTAGAATGCAGTGGCGTCACAGTTCACAGCAACCTCCGACTCCTGGGCTTCAGCCATTCTCTTGCCTCAGCCTCCCGGTAGCTGGGATGATAGGCGCCTGCCACAAAGCCCAGCTATTTTTTGTTGCAGTTTGGCCAGTGCCTGTTTGAACCCGCCACCCTCAGTATATGGGGCCAGCGCCCTACCCCTTTGAGCCATAGGCACCGCCTGAGGTTTCTTATCTGTAATTGGGGGTGTTAGGAAAATTAGGAACTATACTAAGCACTTGCCACAAAGTGTCCACAGTCCATTGTGTGGCTGTGTTGGGAACAGTAGAGCCAAGATGTACTGTACTTGTCTCACAGGGCTACAAGACACATTAATATGAACATTTTCAAGTTTTCCCTTATTAAAAATACAGGTCTGGGTTTTGCCTATGTGGCTCAAAGGAGTAGGGCACCAGCCCTATATACTGGAGGTGACAGGTTCAAACCCAGCCCTGGCCAAAAACTGCAAAAAAAAAAAAAAAAGCGGGCTCAGTGCCTGTAGCTCAAGCGGCTAAGGCGCCAGCCACACAAACCTGAGCTGGCAGGTTCTAATCTACCCCAGGCCCACCAAACAACAATGACAACTACAACCAAAAAATAGCCAGGTATTGTGGCAGGCACCTGTAGTCCTAGCTACTCGGGAGGCTGAGGCAAGAGAATCGCTTAAGCCCAGGAGTTGGAGGTTGCTGTGAGCTGTGATGCCACCACATTCTACCCAGGGCGACAGCTTGAGGCTCTGTCTCAAAAAAAAAAAAAAAGAATTAAATATACGCCGGCACCTGTGGCTCAGCGGGCAGGGTGCCAACACAGAGGTTGGCGGGTTCAAACCTGGCCCCAGCCAAACTGAGAAAGCAAAAAATAGCCGGGCGTTGTGGTGGGCGCCTATAGTCCAAGCTACTTGGAAGGCTGAGATAAGAGAATCTCCTAAGCCCAGGAGTTGGAGGTTGCTGTGAGCTATCACGCCATGGCACTCTGCCCAGGGCGATAAAGTGAGACTGTGTCTCTAAAATAAATAAATACATTCTTATCTAAAGCTATTCCTTGTGGCCTGAGGGCAAGTTTTTATACATCCTATGGAATTTTTGCTTCTTCTTTAGTGGCATTTTGACAATGTCCATTGTAGCACTGTGATCTTGAACATGTCCACTTTCCTAAGGTGCGTAAAATACTCCTAGTTAAACTAGGAGAATTGAATGGATCAATTCTTGTTGTCTTCCCCATGTTCTTTAAATCTGTTGGGAGTTATTCTGACCTTAAGTCAGTTTCCCATCATTTCCCAGGTGTTTGGAAATGGTCTTCTTTTGAGAATCATCTCCCATTTTCTTTCTTCCACCACTTCAGTTTGAGATAATGGCATCTTACCATAGGGTGGTTTCACTGCTCCTTTACTTTCTTCGTAAAGTTTCTTTCCCATAACAGTTTTTAGTTGGGCATTCTTAAAATTGAAGTAGGAAGGATATTAGATCTAATGTGAAAGAGACCACAGTAAAATGTGGATGTTTTTGGGAGTGAGGTGGGATTTTCAATCTTCTCTCTTCTCCCCATCCCCCCATGGGGTGTATTGGAGATCAACTTCCTCCACCCCCTCCCCAGGTTTAACCCCCCCACTCTGCCCTCCCGTTCCCTACCTCCTTCCTCCCCCCAGCCAATGGAGATCTTCGTGGATGATGAGACGAAGTTGACGCTGCATGGGTTGCAGCAGTACTACGTGAAACTGAAGGACAACGAGAAGAACCGGAAACTTTTTGACCTTCTGGATGTTCTTGAGTTCAACCAGG
>CAUYPK010047669.1:0-88950 GCA_963574355.1 Loris lydekkerianus
CCCGTGGCCCCGCCCTGCCCGCGAGATCCGGCCCCCCAGTCACCCCACATTCACCATACACGGTTTATTGAACCCCCCCCCCCCCCCCCAAGCCACTCACACATACACACACTCGGCTATCTGCTTTTGGCTCTCACTGGCCCTGGGCATGAGGTATTTCCACCTTCCTCACTACACTACCCCCTTTCAAAGCTTCCATACAGCCCAGGTTTCCACAGGCTCTTTGGGCTGCTACCCCAAGGGGGCTGTACAGTGGAGCTGCGGAAACGGCTGGGGCAATAGCAGAAACGGAAGATTTAAACACCTCTCCATCTGAATAACCTGTTTTACCCAGAATTTCAAGCATCATCTGTTACCTCAGCTATGGCTCGGGAGGTGTTTGGAAGTCTAAGTGTTAAGACATAAAATGAGTGATACTGAGCTCAGACTAGAAAACATTTCTTCTAACTCCTCTACTTTCTAGAAGTGAAATCATTGGGAAAAGGGATCGCATACTTCTCTTCTAGTTTTTAATCCTAGTACATGACAACTTTCAGGGTCTTGGTTATCTTTTCTCCTGAGTAAACGATTTCCCCCTGCTGAGGTTTAATCCATTTCCCTTGTTTCAGTCTCACCAACGACAGACAGTGGTGGTCGTAACTGATCATTCCTGAGGCATGTTAACCAATTCACTCATTAACCTTCTTTTCTCTAGGATATGTATAAGTCCATCTTTTTATCACTTTTCCCATTTTCTGAGCTCATCATTGTTCTCGTCTGGCCCTCTCAAGTCTCCAACAAGACTCGAGACCACCTTAATTTGGGTTTGTGTTACCTCTGCCTTTCATCGTATTATCCTGTGCTCCCTGCAGTTGCCTCACGGTAGATTTCTAGAGATTTATCCCAAAGTTTTTGCTCATTCTCGTTTAGTTTCTTAGGACCAAATATGTCTTTGATCTTCTCCCAGCTTAACAACCCAAATTAAAATGTGCAGAAACTGGCCAAGAAAAATAAGGCTCAAACCAATCCATGCTGTGCCCATGAGAAGTTCTGGTGGATGTGGATGGATTGTCAGTACAGTTCACAGACTGTGGTGGGTTTTTTCAAGATGCATGTGCTCTTAAGTAATGCAAAATGTAGAGTCATGGAAATTTCATTTTATTTTGGTGCTAGGATTTTTAAATTTATTTTTATCCCCCAAGAATTATTCCAGAAAGGGTCTCGCTGTGAATCCACAGAATTTGGATATTCGCTTTTATAGCATCATCAGCTATTAAAAGAGACCTGGTTTAAACCAGCTGCCTGACAAAACTTCATTCTAGAATATAAATGTATCAATAACTTCCTGAGATATCACCACAACATCCTCTAGATGTCACCTTGAGAACATTCCAGGATGGAAGATGGCTGCTTTGCACTATGTAGACAACTTGAAGTAGGTACAGTTAAAACGCTGCAAGCCTTGACCAATGGGCTGATTAAAAAAGATTTTGTCGATTACCTCAAAGATTAAATATTGTCCCAAATTAAGTTTAATTCATAAAATGATCTAATTTCTCTTTCTGGAAGATTTTCTTTACAAGCTTCTACCAATAGAAACAAAAAGTTTTCCTCTAAAAATTATTTCTGATGAACCCTGATTTTGCCTTAGGAATTCCACAACATCCTCCCAAAGTATTTTCCAGTTTCTGAGGCTGCTCATTTCATTACCTGAAGCATCTGCAGGACTAAAATGCAGCAGAGTTTAAAAGCAGAACTTAGTTATTCCTGCAACGTTCAACGTCTTTAATTATGGATGATTACCCAATCAATTGTTTCTCTTGAATATGCCAAGACTATAACAGGCCAATGACTGACTCATTTGGTCATCCTGGGCATTCAAACCAAATGAGCTGTCAGGTAATTCACAATGGCTTTCAAACACCTGAGCACATTATGTCAATCTGGAGCCTGGGGAAAAAAATAGCAGAAGACTTTCACAAGTGACTTCAGGGAGACCTGGATTATTTCAGGTGTAATTTCTATGTAGCCTGAGTGGGGGAGACATTAGCTTTGCAAAAACAAAAAAGACCCACGAAAATTAGCCATTGTTTAATAAAAAAAGAAAGTTTGCATTATAGAGAAGGTTGGTGTGATCTGTCTCATAGGACTTCTAAGGGGATCTTTTCTGGCAACCAAAACTTACACAAAAAAGTGAGGGAGAGAGACTCTTGGAAATAAAGAAACTGTGGGCCGTAACAAAGAGACAGAGAGAGGAAAAACCAACCAGCTCCCAATATTACATTTCTTCGCGACTCTCTGGGGCACAGGTCTACTGAAGCTCAACACCAGCAGTTCCTCCAGCTGAGATGTCAGCCTGCTCAGCACTGCCAGGCAGTGATTCTAACGTGGTCTCTGATTACTATGGAGGAACTTCCAGGCCTGTGTGCAGATGCTGGCAACTGTCAGAGAAGGCAAAGAGCAAAACAACCTGTGCTGGAGACTACAGAGAGGTCTTCGAAAATAACCTTCATTCTAGTTCCATGGGGAAAGACTTTTGAATACAGTACAGTTTCCTATAGTCCTGTTACAAGAAAAAGAGAGGGAGACAACGAGAGATGCTTATTAACCTCATAATAAGAATCCATGCTGTAAAAACATCTTTCATAGCCAACTGCCATTCTTTTTCCCCAAAGTATACACAAATTTTAAAATAGGGGAGAGATTTTACTTAGGCAACATTTCCCAATTATCTATCTTATTCAGGAAATATTAGCAATTATATCTGTCTTGATGAAGAAAAATATGTTAAGTAACATTCTATAAATCAAAAATAATGCTCGCTATTTAAAATCATGTTTATAAGTTACAGAGGGACTCTACCACCTTCTGAAATACTGCTAGTGGGAAGCATTAACAGCAATAATTGTGTATTCCTGAAATGTAACAGTTTTCTCCTGGAATAATATAATTTTTTAACTATAAAATAAAATGTAGAGTCAAAGAATCACATGCAGGTATTTTGTAACTTTACTTTGTACAAAAAGTTTATAATACTGAGTCTCAAAAATACTTCAGGTGTTTCTTATTTCTATTATAATTTTTTAAATGAATAATGATGGCTTCCTATAAGTTATCTACATTTTCATCGGATCTTTCTCTTGCCCAATGATGAGCATCTACAAATATATAGTTACATACAATTATTAAGTAATGATTATAGGTAAGGAACTAAAAGGAAATGATTCCTGATCAATCAAGAATAGAATAAGCACTTTCCTGGCAAGGTTGTGAATTATTATTATTTTTTTAACCTGAACTGTCAGTCACCTCTTTACTCTCAAGATCCAAATTACAGAACAGAATTTTAAAGAAGTTTTACAGTAAATCTTTTGTTTTAAAATCATCTTCTAGAAAAGATACTAGGAAGACAGGAACATAGGTGACTCCCAGAACTAATCTTATATTCACACTCTCCTTGTCATCCTGACAGATACCTCTGCCCTGTGCCCTTAAGGCTCAGGCACCCAGAGCAGGTCAGATAAATGGCTATGTCAAAACCAGGAAAACCGTGAAGAGCTGCCACTTTTGTGTCCAGAGTGACCCGCCACCTCTTTCTAACATGCTGGTTATTCCCCCTTCCCTGAGAAGTTAGCAGCAGTCACTCCAATATTATAGAAGTAAGGACTGAAGCAGCAAGAGGTATGACCTCTTTTCACCACCCACATTAGCTTAGCAATCAGGTACTCAGGTTTGCTTTAAGCTGCTCTATGTGGTTAAAAATACAGGTTGCAGGAAGAAACCCTAGATATAACCAGGAATCAACACTTCCAGGTGTAGTCAAAGAGAAAAAAGAGGAGACTCAAAATTAAAAACAAACCCAGCCAAGTCAGGCAAAATTAAAGACACTTATCAATGCACCCTTGACATTTAATCCAATACCAAGAGAAGACCATACACGTAGTTCATGGAGCAACACTAAGACTCAGATGTCTGTCCAGAGATGTGGCTCAAGATCTCCCTTTGAAAAACCACCCATATGAACAGGTAAGGTGGTCACAAACTGTGACATTAACCTTGTCCTACTCGGGAGCCATTTCATTTGCAAGGTTGTTGTCACCAGGAGGGAAAAATATTTCAAATGGAAGGCAGTGACCCAGGAAAGGTCACCATCAATCACCTGGGGTCAAAGACCTTCCAAATTATAAGAAGAGGCAGGGGGTGAGGAAAAAGAGGACAGAGAAAAGATCAAAAGGCCTTTGATGGGGACCATCTACCCACATAATAGAACCTGCAAAATGGAACTCCTCTGCAGTTTGAAAGCTCCTAGCTCTGAAGGAAGGTGAGAGATTTCAAGAAAGGTGTCTCTTGTTTTAATGTGGGTGCTTAATCTGAAGACTAGAGTCAGCAGATGGCAGAAGAGGCGTAGAGGAGAAGAGTCACAGGGCTCCCAGTTTCCAGAGCACTAAATTCTCTTTGCTTCTTCTAGAGTAAGCAGGAGAAGGTCAGAGGAGAGAAGACCCCCATCAGTTTTGCAATTGCCAATTCTAAGGCAGCTCAACTTGAACTGCTTTGAGATACTGTATTTTAGCTGAGGCAAATACACTTTTCCCCCCTTTTTGTAGAAGGCAATCACAAGAGGAGGAGCTGGGAAGTCAAGTCCCGTCAAGTCGTCTTTGGCTAGTGCCAATGGAAAAGCAGGCAGGGTATGTGGACCTTTCCCACAGTGATGGTGCACTCTTCTCCTACAACTCCCATTGCTTGATGAGCCTGAGGTGATAAAAAGAGCAGGTGGAGACAGAGGACTGCCGGGCAGTGCTGGGTAGATCAGCTCCATCAGGCCGAGAGTCGGACGAAGGAAAAGGGCAAATTCAACTCAGGAAGAAACAGGAAGGGCAGGCTCCACTGCACCCTCGGTTACCTGCCTGCCAGACTTGTTTTGGGGTATATTCCAGGAGAATCATTAATCCCAAGTAGACTTTTGTCCCAGGAAGCCTTTCCCTTATTAGCTGGTGAACAGAGTACCTCAAGCACATAAACAATGCGAGCCTTTTAAAAACTCACTGAAGATATTTATTAAAATAACTTATTATTTTAAGAAATAAACATAAAAAGGAGCAACATAAATGGCTTTCAGAGTATGGGCTGTTTTGATTAGCCATGCCCTAGACACCCCCAGCCTGCTCCCATTAGCATGGATAATTGAGAATCTGCTGCATTTCCATTTTAACGCAGTCTAATTCATTTCAGGCACTGAGATGGGAAACGGAACCTCTGACTGTGATTTTACCTTACAATGAATTTAGTGCAGGTACCAACCTCTATACAGTCCAAAGAAGCCTTCATAGCGCAGTACTTTCTTAAAACAGTCAAAGCTGTTCTTATACATGAGTTCTCCCACAAAAGAGCCAGTTGAGCGTTGATTCTGCATTCGAGTTTTTACAAGATCAATTGGATAGACGGCAGTAGCTCCAACAGCTAAAATTAAACAATACCAACACTTCAGAAGGAATTTACATGCATTGGAGAAAAGGAGGAAGTGGTTACAAAGAAAAGACTTAAGATCAGAAAAAATTTTGCACGCACACATTTTAAAGTGGGGCTACCTTTCCATACCCTTAATAAACAATTGTGGGTTTTCATTCAAGAGTCCCCTGATAAAAGGATGTTCATAGACAGCTTAAATTAGAAGCACATCACTACAGCCTATTCTTATTATTAACCCATCTTCAGAAAGACTATCTGCAGATAAATAAGACAAAAATGCCACTTGTGAGTTCCTGATCACACAAGGTGTTGGGGGCAGGGAAGGGCCCCACTGTTCCTGTCTACTCTACAGGTAACCACTGGTAACTGGCTTGGGGGAAAACTAAAGAATGCTCTGTCCTTAATATTTCAAGATGGAAAATCAGAGAAAAAGTAATAGGAATAATAAAAGTGAAAATTTTGCACTCATCCATCACTAACCTCCAGCAATAGAACCCAGACCAAACCTGTAGGCCGACTCAGCAACTTGCAAAAGAACTGGCCGAGCTGCATCGCCTGGGGCCTTCTGTTTTTGTGTGCACAGGAATTGAAGAGCAGAAAAACAGGTGACAGGAGGAGGACAGAGCAAAATGAGCACACGTTATTTAAAAATTACTCACTGGGTTTTAAATCCATAATACAACTAAAATATCAAAGAGGAAAGCAGGGTTATATTCCACGAGTTCTTATTAATAGGCAGCTTTTATTCCTTTTAATCTTTAAAATCAAATTCGAACACGAAGCCATTTTTTTTTTACCAAAAATAATGTTATAAGCCTATCTTCAATTTGCATTTGTGACGAAAAAATGTAAATTTTTAAAATAATTTTAATTTTTACATATACGTGTGTTAATTAGGTTTCCATTTTTTTATGTAAATGTAAATTTAAAAACATCAGTGAGATATCACTCTTCATCAATCAAAATGATAGGTTTGGGGTTTATAAGTTTTTTTTTGTTTGTTTGTTTCTGTTTTAAATTTCAATACCTAGCCTGAGGAGAGGTGATTCAAACAAGGTTCTCCAACGATAAACGGAGACAAATGTGGTGATATACACCCAAACCTTTAGAATGTATTAACACATAACCTTTGACTTTGCAATTCTACTTACAAAAAGTTAGGCTAGAAAATAGTTATATATAGAAATAAGGATCAAGCTAAAAAAATGTACACCTTCAAAACTAAAAAAAGGTACACTTTCAAAATTAAAAAGCAGTATCGCTTTAAGATCAAAACTTCATGAAATTACCTGCCATCCAAGAACAGAGGACTACAACATTAAAAATAATTCTACAGCTTTAAAGGTGTGCCATTAAAAATTACATTGTAACAGAATATTGCATGTTAAGAAAAATATTCATAAGGTATTATAAAAGAAAATACAGGCCAGGTAGGTAGAGAGGTATTTGTTATATGACTGTTTACATTTTTAAATGTTTGAACTATTTCATGGTGATTTTTAAGAGGACATGCAATATGGTACCACATTTTATTAAAATTACTTGTGGACACATACATATAGTTAATGTTAATAATACTGACAGTCTGGCATCCCCACCACCTAGAGATATCCACAATGTTTACAGTAGCTAAAACCAGCTGGTTATATTACAGGTGACTGTTACTTTTCCTTCTTTCTTGTCCATCTCTTTTAAATTCAAATTTCAGGTCAGTCAGTCACGATTTTGTTGTTCTTTTGACCTCGTCTCCTTACACCACTTTAATGCCAGAACATTTCAGAGTATTGCACTTCTCTGCCTGCATAAATAAACTAGTAATTTTATGTCACACAGAGTTGTCAAATGAAGGTGACATATAGTCAGTGCTTTATAAATACCTGTTGAATGAATAAATATATTCAATAAAATTTGTTTTTCAGAAGCCATGATAATTAAAATCAGTGAACAATGAAAGTAATCACCAACCCTGGCTATCAACCCACTGAATTTTCCTGACTGTCAATGTAACACATCTCTAATACAATGAGATCATTTGGAATCTTCAACAAAGTCATTTAACTAAAAACAGTTTTACATGGAAATATGCATATTTAAGATGTAAAATACTTCTACAAGTTCACTGAGTTTTTCCAACTCTGTATAGACGGAAATCAATAGTACCTTCATTTTGACAGATGTGCCCCAAAGAGAAGGATCCTTTTATTTACAGGGATATAAATAAGCAATACGTCAGAAATGTTCTGAAGTCAAAATAATGAGTGAAAATACCTCTGAAAATAACGGGGATGAGGAGCTTACCACTACTGCTCATTTCTCATGTACAAGACAAACGAAATCCCACACTTTTATTTAACTTTTCTGATGCCAGAATCGCAGCATGTTCTTGTAATGAGACAATAAAAGCTCCCACTCTGTCACCCCTCTAAATGCTGAATGGGCCGCACGGTGCTTGGACAGGTAGCAGCGGGCCCACAGGTAAATGACCTCCCTTGCTAGAATTTGCTGGGCTTATTGAGGTTCATGTAGTAAAAAGCATATTCCAGTCAAGGCCATTGTGAATTGCTCTAAACCTCTAGGCAGCAGCCAATCATTTCCTGCTGCAAATCTCATCAGTCTAGTCTAACCCTTTCGTAGTCAGTCTCAACAAGCACCCACCATAAACTCTCAAAAGCTGCAAAGGGCATAGAGGAAAAGTTGTGGTGTACCACCACCAGCTGGAGAGCAGGAGGGATCTAAAAAAAAAACAAAAACAAAACAAAACTTCTCTGCTTTTCTTAATCCCCAAATTTCTACCATAGCTGGTGGCACACAGACGAAGAGGTAATCATCTCCTAAGCAGTGTTTAAAATCAAAGGGACGGGAGAGCAACACTGCTTCTCCCTCTGCACGTGATCACACAGTTCTTTCTCCTGCACTCGGAGAAATCGGCTTCCTCTTTTAACCATGGCCAGCTGGTTTTGCAGAGGTGCCTAGCTGGGATTTACTGAGCACACACCCACTACTTTGACTTACATACTGCACACAAAACTCACCGCTGCACTCGGGTGGGAAAGAGCTGAAAGGACGGGGACCTGGCTCGATGCCTGACAGCCCTAAAAATGCAGTCCGCCACCAACCCATTGTGGTCACACTGGCGTCTCTGTACAAACCCAGAGCTCCATGCCAGAAACGGGCAAGTCTCACAGGATTCACAGATGGCTCTGCCTTAAAGGAGGTATTTTTCTCCAAATGACGCTTGTCTGTGAGTGGATTTACTTTACAAACACCATGTAAGAACAACACGTGTTACGAAGGCTCTGCTGTTCTAATCCTGATCTAGAGAGGGTTGAGCAAGAGTTAAATGAGGAGGTCCCTGGCTTAAGTTTCCAACTCCCACAACTTCAAGAGATTGGTTTCTGTTAACCATAAAATAAAATTTCGCATTCCTAAAATTGTTTCCACATAACTTATGAATCCTTTCACAGCGAAAATAGGTCTAAAAGCCTTCAAACTATGACTCCAGACTAAACAAAATTATCTCATTTTGATAGAAGAATGGAAAGCATGGCAGTTAGTGCGCGGATCAAGTGCTGCTGTGTGGAGCAGAGATGGCGTCCCTCAGCAACAGGAAGCTGCCGATGGGGACAGTGACACCAGCACAGGGCCCCTCCCCACGTCTCTTAGCACAAGATTTAGGGAAGGAGCAAGAAAAAATTTCCTGCACGTTTTTGAAGTGTTAGCCTTCCGGTGCGGTTAGGAAATCATCTCATCTTAGAAAGAGATAAATAAATGCCAAACATCTACCTCTTCATCAGTATCTTTTCAAGTCATTTTTCTTTTTATTCTTTTAAAATTATCTGGATTTTTGGTACGAAATGGAAAAGTGCTAAGTCAGACTGCGCAAAAAAAAAAAAAAAAAACGAAACAAAAATAACAACTATAAGTAAAAAGGGGCTGGGTGTATCACACCAAAGAAACCACAGTAGCACCAGGATGCCAGTTTCCTCCTCTTTGCTCACCTGCCTCTGGGCCTCAGCCAAGTGGAAGGGCAGAGTTCCTTCTTCCAGAGGAGCTATCCGTTCAATGTCTGCTAAGGTCAAACGTCTGAAAGGACAAAACACAAGTCACAACCAAAATCAACTTATTACAATTTACCTTATGAAATTTTAAAATGTTCCTTTTTTTTATTTCTCCTATTTCAGTGCTGTCTTTAATTTGGCTTTTTCTCCGAATTGCAGCCCTCCTCCTACCCCATCTCCTAACCTCCTTTTATTAAGCTAATATATACATATATAAACTTTTTAAAAAGCCAACTTACCCCCTTGGCTCATATAAATCTGCTAACTGAAACAAGATGTCAACTTCCATGGGTGTAACCTGACCAAATTTTTGAGCTGCCAGAACAAACTCTTCTGTATGGAAAAAAAGTTAAAAGGGAAAGATTCAACAAGGAATAGCCACTAAATTCAGCATTGATTCAAGGCACTGGGATGAGTAAACATCACAACAGTTTATTATTGTCAGTCACAGAATTCAAGTCAATCTAAAAAGGGTTAAGAATTTTTGCAGTTCTTTCATTCATTTGGGAAAAGTATACAGAGTAGTTTCTTTAACATTTACTTTAGGCTGGGTGTGGTGGCTCATACCTGTAATCCTAATACTCTAGGTGGTGGAAGGGGGAGGATTACTTGAGTTCAGGAATTCGAGACCAACCTGAGGCAAGAGTGAGACCCCACGTCTCTACTAAAACTAGAAAAATTATCCAGGCATCATGGCTGCCCCTGTAGTCCCAGCTACCAGGGAGGCTGAGGTAGGAGGATCACCTGAGCCCAAGAATTTGAGGTTGCAGTGAGCTACGAGGATGCCACTGCACTTTACCTTGGGCAACAGAGTGAGACTCTGTCTCAAAACACAACAATACACAATAAACATTTGCTTTAAAAGCTTTGTGCCATCCAACGTTATTCAAATGGCCAATCAGGGAATAAGGAAGCATATATGAAACTTCCTAGGCTTAGGTCCTAGTAAATTATTTTAATAAAGCTATAGAATTCCTAGAGAATTGTTTTTTTCTTTCTTTCTTTTTTTTTTTAAATCCCATTAAAATGCTGATGATATCCTGTTCCAAGCCTATACTTCAACTTATACTGTCACCAACACAGGTGTATAGAATTCTTTATGTACTTCTGAAGGCCACTTCAGAAGCTGCCAATTTAGCTCAAGTTCTAGCAAGATTAAAAGCATTTAAGAAACTTTACATAGTTGCCTCATTCAAAGGCTGTCTTCAGTTTATTTAAAACTTGGTGAAGATTGTTTTGTTTGCTTTTGCCTGTCTGATCAAAGGAAAAACATATGTACCATGTGGTAAAATGTGTCAATGGGATAGAAAAGTCTTTAACATAAACCCCTGGTTGCTTTCTTCACCCTGATAAAAAATTATAATACACCAAGATACTTGCAAGGCAAGAATTCAGATAACATATTCTTACTCACCCTTAGTCACCTCTATATCTTTCCTGCTGCCGGCCAGAGTGCTGTAGATCTTTCTAATGAGTTCCATGTTGTTAAGAAGAGAATTGAATCCATTAAAATAGGAGAAACTAACTTGATGGGATGTGGTACCTCCAGCAGCCTCAAATAAGTCAAAAATAAGAGAGAGGAAAAATAAACAAAAGATGTACAGATAACAAAGATTCAGAAGTACATACATCTAATGCTAGTTGAAAAGCAATCAAGAATGCACATATAGGAAGAAATAACCCTAAGTATTTTTCTTTCACATTAAAAATAAGTTATAAATGATTTTTAAGAAGTAACTGCAACTAATCATGACCAGAACTTGTATTCTCCACACACAACTAGAAAACTAAATAAATACATGTGTAGGACTGTAACAGGACCAGGAGTAATTTACAGAGTTCAAATTTCAATTGGAAATGTTTTATAAGTTGGTTTATTTCATCTAATGAGCAAATCTTTTTTTTTTTTTTTTTTTTTTTTTTTTTTTGGAGAGACAGAGTCTTACTTTACCGCCCTCGGTAGAGTGCCATGACGTCAAATCTTAAGGGCTTTTACATGCAAAACTATATTATACACATGCACACGTGCGTGTGCCTACACATGCAAAACAATATTCTATCAGTGCAAACATACTATGAAAAATGGTCAACCTAACATTAATATCAAGACTTGTCAAGTTGCTTACCACCAGCAATAAATAATCATTTAGGTACAGACTTTACATTTGTGGGATTTCTAGCAAACAAGAGTATTATGGTAAAATTATGAGATGTCATACGTTTTCATGGGGGTTAAGACTGGTCACAATTCTGATAATCAGAATTTTTAAGAAACCATATTTCTTTACAAGGGACAAGGGAAACAGACAGCATGTCATTACGAATGGAACTTCAATTTAGGGTTTCAAATTCTATCCTTCCTTAACAAGGCAAAATATTTTTATTAGGAAAGCACTTCTTTATAAGGTAACAACCACATAAATCTTCACTTAGTAATCATTTAAAATAGCTGACATTAGAGTTTTGTATGGAGTAGGAAAGGGGGAAGCAAAAAAGGAGGTAGACTAACATGGTGCCAGAATGGAAAAGGCCTTGTCAAAATGCCATGGCTCCAGAAGGAAGCAGCAGGGAGAAAAGGGGGCAACGGAAAGGCTACCCTGAGTTCCTGCCTTTGTTAAGCACCGTGGGAGGCCCAGATGATGGGGAGACAGTCTTCTCCTTGGGACTGACAAGGCAAGTCACCATTGGGTATGGGTTCCAATCTGAGAAATCAGGAGCATCCAGAGCATCATCCATCATTCACATATAAGATGCTAAGACTTCAGCCCCCATAAATGGCGAATCACAGCCTGGAAGAGATCTTAGAATCTGTAATCATCAGGGGTGATTCTGCTGTTTCCTGAGCAAGGCTTGGGAACCACCACCCCAGGCTGTAGGAGGGAGGCAGCTGGACACCCACAGGGATGGAAGCTCTAGTGAAACACCACCTCGGGACTCTGCTGTGACATGTACCACTATTGTGGCCTCAACACACACAGTCTAGGTTTAGTGTTTCTGTTCTGCTGACCACTCTAACAATATACATGTGTGCACTACTTTTTTTTTTTTTGCCTTAGAGAACAGATAGACAAGAAGGTCAGCAAAGATCAGAATCACAATATAAATAAGCACAATTAACATCAGGTCACAAATTTGTTTTTCCTTTAACCAGTTAATATATTTCTCAAGTGATTCTGTATTCTCTGGACAACAAATTAGCCTACCCACTAAAACTAGCCAAAACACACTCTTTCTTTATAACTTTGTGACTCTGTGTGATCACATTAAGAGAATTTTAGTGTTTTAAATAGGGAAGAAATCCTATACAACTTATAAGCATTGTTCTTAAAGATGCCTTATTTACTGAGCTTAAACCAGACAGAATAAACTGGCTCATCATGGCAAGTTACAACTTACAGCTACTAGACACTCTTCTACAAAAGGAGTCAAGACATGGGGGCGGATGGTGACCATGATGTCTCGAAAGTCGATGGCTGTGACTCTTCCAGTCTTGGCACTGTCTCGCTGCACAAAGGCTTGCTTTGCATGCTCTAATTGTATTTCCTACAAATAAAGAAAGCAAAATACTTAATTACTACAAATGACTGCTCATTTTCAAATCAGGCTGAAGAAAGAGATTACATCTTGATTTAACAAGCCCCCACCAGCTCAACAGCAACCCAGAGCTGCTGTCTCCTTCCATGAGAGAGGACTTGTTGAGACCAGCAAGCCTGTCTTGAGAAAATGCACTCACTCCACCTTCAATCTCCTACCCAAAGAAACCAAATCACTTCCGTGCTCTGCTACAGTCCAAGAACACGAAGGAGATGAAAACTGGAATGAAGTTTGGTAGGTTCAAAGATCTGGCCACACATGGCTTAGGTGACACAGGTGATCAAAGAAAAAATGCCTCAAGAGACAGTAACCTCTCTCCAAAGAAACAGAAAAATTCTCAACCACAACCTGGTATACAAACATGATGTAACAACAAATGGAAAACAGCAGTTGCCCTCTGCTGTTTGTCTGACGCAGGGTTTCTAAGCCTTGGTGCCACTGGCATTTGCACTTGTTAAATCTTTCCTGTGGTGGGTGCATCTCTGCTCTCTTCCCACTAGATGCCATAGCCCCTTCCCCCAAGGTCATAGTCAGGATGATCAAAAACATCTCTGGACAAGACCATACATCCTGGTTGAGGACCACCGCTCTAGAATAAGTAACAGATTGCATGCGGGTCAGAGGAGGCAAAACTGTGGCAGTAACTTTGGATCTACAGTAGAACCTCTGTAAGTCGACCACCCAAGGGACTGCAACAAACTGGTCAACATAAGGAACTAGGCCTACTGTACTGTACCAATACATACATGCGGTGCATATCTGGTCTATAAAAGTTAGGTCACCTTGAGGAGGTGCTCAATGCAGGGAGGTGATCAACTACGGAGATTCTACTATATGTTTTAATTCATACGATCTAAAGACAGGAAGTCCGATCATAATCTCTGTTGCGATTCCCCAGGGTACGTGCACACATAAAACCGTCTCCCATCAAAACCCATCAGGTGCCATATGGGGAAAGCATCTCTTCTGCAGAGAGCATTTTATTATCTTCCTCACGACACTCTGCCCATTTATCAAATGAGTCCTTAGCATGAGAGCTAACTCCTAGGCAATTAAAAAGAAACAGTGATGTGTCTCTCAAGGACTTGAAATTATTTAAATGAAGTTTTACTAGATGATATTAAGGATGACTTATCACATTTATTCAAGTTGTGCAAAATTAATTGTCCTCATGAATTAGTGAAAACTAAAGTATAAGTGAAATGACATGAGTCTGAAACTGCTTTATAAAGCATTTGATCTCTTTTTCCTTTCCCCAGAAAGGTGGGGAGGAGAAAGACTGATAAAATATTGATAACAGTTAAAGCTGAATGATGGGTATATGATGAATCATTATACTTTCCTCTCTCCTTCTCTAAAGTTTATATAGAGAGTAAGAATCAGACTTCTGATCCTATTCAAAAGTCTCTCCTCACTTAGAGCATTTGCTGGTTTTGATGCAGCCTGTCTCTGCTGAAACTTTTCTGGGATCCTAATATTTCTGGAGTCTTCTCCACTCGATCCATAAATGGCAGGCATCTGTCAGCCCTCTGTTCTTGTGTTCTCAAGCTCTACTTTCCTAAGCAAAGTGTTCCTTCCCTCAAGCCTTCCAGGGTTTCTTACAAGGGAAGCCTTGACTCCCACATCCAAATCTCACTCCTGTCTACTAGACCAGAATTTCTAATTGGTTAAAGAATATCTCCACATGGGTATCTTGTAAAAGCCATAAAATCACACAGCACTAAACCTATGATTAGATGTCCCTGACCCTGAGCTCAAACCTGGTCCTCTCCTGTGTTCAAAGCTTAATTACTGGCATGTTGTTTTTTGGGGTCACCTCACCTAGAAAGCTATTATTTTCAAGTTTTCAAGCTTCCTTTTCCCCAGAGAAAACCAGCTACCAAATTGTGTCCCTTGGGCCTTTGACAGTTTGCCCAAATGTACCTTTTTCTTTCCATTCCTGATGCAGCCAGTTCAGGCCCTGTTCAAACCTTGCCTGAATTACCACCATGGCCCCAAATGCCAGTCCGGAGCATGGACTTGCAGTCTGGATCATGGACTTGCAGTTTGGACCTCTGCAGTCCACTTTGCTTACATTAAAAGTCACCTTTCCAAATCGCAGACCTGACCCCTGTCTCCTTCCACCTCTACCAACCTCTGATGGCCCTCCAGCATAAAGACCTATCTCTGAAATGAGACCCTACAGGAACTTCTTCGGCCTCACCTCCTGCCATGCCAGGCCCAGCCCTGCCAGGCCTTCCACACGACAGAGCTTCTGCCCATCTCATCTCTCCACTTAACATAGACTGCTGCCCTTCTCCAGCTCCAGATATCCCACCATCTCCTCAAGGCTTAGCTCAAATGCCACAGCTTAAGCAAACATAACCTGATTTATAACTGAAAATAACTGATGCGCATTCCTACGGCTCCTTGTCTGAACCTGAATTATAAGACTTGTCTTATTCCACCTTGCATTCTAATCAGTTGTTTACTGTCTTCTCCAGACCTTGCTAGGGAAAACATACCATGTCCTGTTTACATCTGTCCCACTTATCCTGCTGGACAGAATGCTTCAGATGTAGTAGGCACTCAATAAATGACAGACATTATCATCAGAGATAGGTATTCTCTAAAACCCGCTGCATGAACAAACCATGATCTGCTAAACAAAGACAGCTCTCTATACGAGTACCTCCAATTCAACAGGAGAGAAGAAACCAACTGTTACACACCCCGTAGTGAAAAATGACCACAGTATGTATTCAATTGAAAGTAAATGAACACAGTCTTCTTTGAATTGCCAGACCCACTGCTAAAGCTATCGTAACCCAAGATTACTCTCAACAATAGTAGAAGGTATACTCAGCTATTTACCATTTTTCTTAGTTTATAACTCCAATAAAGTCTTAGGGATCCTGAGATAACTATAGCAAAAATGGCAACTTTTTCCCTGGCCACCCATCTCAGAAAGCAAGAAACCAGAACCCTGAGACCGTGTGGAACTGGGAAAGAGATTTCAAAGTGTGGGCTCATACTAACACTGTAGGAAAAGGGTGCACCGTGATAAAGACAGTGTCACTACACACTGCTGTGCCTATACTTCTACAATTAAATATTTACTAGCAGAGATCCCTCAATCACGGGATAAGAAAGCTCTTTCAAGCCTCAGGAGGAACAACCTGAGGATGCATTTCTAAAAGCTCTTAAAGACTGGGTACATCATAAAGTCCACAGAGAAAAAGAAGGTTGACTCTGCAGTTCTCTAAACAGGATAGAGTGAAACATATAGTTAGGTGTTTCCCCAACTTCAAAAGGAGCTTACTGAAGACACGGGTTGCCTTCTGAAGAATATGTTATATCCTGACACTTCTTCTGAGTGAATAAATGAAATTTTGACCTCAACCAATAAAATAACTATCATAGCAGCATTTGGCTAGTATACATCATGCATCCATACTGCTCTAAAGCATTTCATAGGAATTCATTCATTTAATGCTCGCAGCAACCCTATAAGATAGGTACTGTTAATCTCACTGTTGCAGCTCAGGAAACAGCTCACCAACTGGAAGCAGCAAAGCTGGAATTCGAACCCTGGCAGGTCCATCTCCCGCCCCCCACACAGGGCTCCTGGTTCTTCACTATGTGCACAGGGAGTCCAGGTAACACCACTGTCAGGGATTTGATTAAAAAACATATCTGATGCTTACATACCTTAAGAGCTGTGGAGAGACAAACTCAATTTCTTTTTAAGTTTCTCTTAAGGCTCTAGGCTTTGCTACTGCCTATTTTCATGAGAAAATAATAAAATTCCCAAAAGTTTTTTTGTTTTTTGAGACAGTAAATCTCATACTGTGGCCCTGGGTAGAGTGCCGTGACATCACAGCTCACAGCAACTTCAAACTTGGGCTTGAGCAATCCTCTTGCCTCCACCTCCTGAGCAGCAGGGACTATAGGCTAATGTCTGGTCAGTTTTTCTATTTTAGTATAGATGGGATCTCACTCTTGCTCAGGCTGGTCCCAAACGTCTGAGCTCAAGTGATCTGCCCACCTCAGCCTCACAGAGTGCTAGGATTTCAGGCCTGAGTCACCAAAACTGGCCCAAAAGTTTGCCACTAAGGCAAAAGCCCTGTATGCACCCAGTGTGTCAGGACTATTTTACCAACAACCAGAGACCGTGGAAGACAGAAACCTAATCCAAAGGCCTTTCCCTGGCTGTACTCATTTTTTGTTCTCTTTCCCACAGCCCCAAGAGACTGAGGAGGAGAAAAACAAGTCAGGAGGTCAGTGGAAGCTAACACACAGGGGAACTGCACAAATATTTAATTCAGAAATGTGTGATCTTTGAAATAAATGATCAGGCTTGATACTCATGGCAGAGTAACTTAAAAATCAAAGCTCTCAGCTGGCACCTTGGAAGTATTTAAAGAAAATCTAATACATACTTAAGATTACCTGGAGACTGATGGTTCCTGGATCTGAACCCAGGAGGGATAAAACTGGGGCAGAAGGCTTTTAGTGTGCATATAGCATATGCAAAATAATATTTATTTCCAAAACAAGGGGGAAGGGAGCAGTGAGAGAAGCCATTGTTACATTCATATTTTTAAAGGTTAAAAGACAATCAGGTAAAAAAGAGATGTTAGGCTGGCTTTCTATTGTTTCTTAAAAAAAAAAAAAGAGAGAGAGAGAGAGAAGCTATCAAGGTCAAGTTTTAGCACAATACACAGAAGAATTAGTTAGCCTATAAACCTGTTCAGCAATAAAATGGGCTACCTTGCCAAACAGCAGGTTCCCAGACACTGTAAATACTTGTTCAACTACAGGCTGAGGAATCTCTTTTAAGGACTTTATTTTGTAGTAGTAGAGTGGGGTATGGAGGCAATGTTTTGACAATATGAAATATGGAACAAGAGCTCAAACAGCAGTCCTGACACTACTGCCTGGGAGAGCTCAGGTGATGGTGTTTGCATCTTAGACCCTCAGGTCCTCCTCCACAAAACAGGCACAGCAATGACTGTACGGGCTGTAAATACCAGAGGTCGTGTGTGACAGGCATTTAATAAACAGCTTTGAGTTTTGTCCAGGTGACAGGTTTTCAAAAGTCCTTTCCAATATGGACTAGCAGTTCTACTGAGTCATTTTGAACTAGCCACAGAAATAAAAAGATGAACTTCAGTCTGGGTGGAGAATAAGGTAACAGCTGACGATAGGCCAGTGGCTATACTTACAATTTCAAAGACAACATTTCATTTAAACTCACAATAATTCTGTAAAGGTATTAGCTTCATTTTATGCAGAGACACCTGAAGCTGAGAGGTTAAGTAACTAGCCCAAAGTCACACAGCCAAGAAGTGGCAAAGCTAAGATCCATACCAAGGTGTATCTGATTTAAACTGAGATTCTCAACTACTACGGTATGGTACCTTGGGCAAAATCCTAAGTAAGGAGGTCATCAGTAGCTCTGGAGAGATAACCAGAAAAAGACATTTTAAGGAAAGCTTTTTTTTTTTTTTTCCAGTTTTTGGCTGGGTCTGGGTTTGAACCTACCACCTCCAGCACATGGGGCCAGCACCCTACTCCTTTGAGCCACAGGTGCTGCCCTAAAGAAAGCTTTGATAATAAATTCAATATATAAGTGAATCAAGATAAACATCCAAGAATTCTCATCTTGGATGATGATGGAGAAGTAAGAATCTACTATAAAGGAAAGTACTTGAGGAAAGAGATCAGGTGATTGACCATGATTAGAAATTTGGAGTGAGATGAGTTTAGTTAATAGACAAAAGTTAAGCTATACTCAAAAGAAAGCTAGAGGCACAGGTAGAAATGTAAATCCGGGAAATCAAGATAATAGGATTTTAAGGAAAAAACAAAAGGCTTATATTTTACTAAGCATTATTAAGTGCATGCTACCTCCCAAGGACTATTTTCTTACTTCATCTCTGAGTCCTCCCAACAACCTCATAAGCTGAGGCCTATGACCACCCCCAGTTAGTAGATGGAAAAAATGAAGTAAGGGGGAGCTGAGGGCCACATGATGCTCAGGATGAAACTGGACATGCACCCAAGCGGTCTGTTTCTGCTTACCCTACACAGAATACCTACTCCTTTTAGAGGAGGGCCTACCAAAAAAACAAAAGAAAAAAAAAAAAAAAAACAGTTGTAGAAATAGATGAGATCATCATGCCATCCATAAAAAGATCCAACAGACAGCAAAAACTGACAGACACATAAATGAGTGAGTACAAAAAAAATAAAACCGAGGGCCTGAGACCCTGCAGCAAACCCAGAGAGCTGGACGGATGGCATGCCTCTGGAAAGAGCTTGTCACACTCCAGGGCAATCAGTGCTGCTGCAGTTACCACTGCAGAGAAAGGGACCCTCCTGTCCCCTGGGACCAGAAGGTCCCAGAGCAAGGAGCGCCAAAGTCATCTCTAAGGCAGTTCTACTCAAGCACGTGAAAGGAGGCCCAGTTTCTCTCTAATGCTTGCACTGAACTGCCTTTTCTCCCCTGCAGTAGACTGCTGCATGGTGATTAATGGAATGGGCTTTTATTGCAGCAGTTTCCAACGACTTCAACACACCCATTCAGATTGCTGTAGGAAGAAAAAAAAAAATCAAACTCTTCAAAATTGCTAGTTGTTCAGAAATAAACATATATAGGGGTTACACCACTTTAGGTCTAACATTCACGCTTCTAATAGTTCCAGGCCTGTCATTTCCTTAATAATCTCCAATTTTCAAGTGGGTATATTTTGAATGCAAAATATTCTCTCCACCTCTATTCAGACATGCAAGTTTGTGCTTCGGCCTGAAAACAATTTATCAGGAACAACAACAACAACAAAAAATAGAACCTCAAAAGAACAGTGGATTCAGATGATTTATATCATAAAGCCAAAAACATCAAGAAAATCGTGGCTAATGTGTATTGTATTTTTGTGTTTTGTAGAGTTTTGATTTTGTTTTAATCCAAAATTTTAATAAAAATGCCTCGTTAAGGAAATGACTCAAAATTCCCTTTGAGGTGGTAGAGGATTCTGAGGGAAAGTACAGGTGATTATCAAAACAAGAAACAAAAATGTATTAAGAAAGTCTGCTTAAAAATGTTGGTGTTATATTTAGCCCTATTTCAAACAAATTCTGTATTATATCAAGTAGAACCTCTATACCAGTGGTTCTCAATCTGTGGGTCGCGACCAATGAAAATACATTCTGCTGATCAGATATTTACATTACAATTCGTTAACAGTAGCAAAATTACAGTTATGAAGTAGCAACAAAAATAATTTTACAGTTGGGGGTCACCACAACATAAGGAACTGTATTAAAGGGTCGTGGCGTTAGGAAGGTTGAGGACCACTGCTCTATACTATCTAAGCACCTATCTTGTTTCAATAATCCTATGATAATTTAGGAAAATAAATTGTAAGTGAAATAAAGATTCACATGTTTTCAAACCGTGTGATAATGAAACTTAGCAATGAAGTAGGCAGACAGCACTTCCCATTCTTGACGTTTTTCTGTGTGCCCCGTATTAAGCCATCAGACTTTTAAGCTCAGGTGAAATTTCATCCCAAGGTCTCACTGGGTGGGACCTTTAATTAAAAGGGTCTTCGGAAGCGGTGTTACCTGTGGCTCTGCATTCACAACAACACCTTGGCAAAAACCAAATACAGAGTTTTTCCATCTCAATTTCCTGCTTTTCTGATTTAACATTAAACTTCACAGTGGGTAACAGCTTGGGAGATGCCGTAGAGAGTGCTCATTTTTACCAGGATCTTATAATAAAAGCCCGCACAACAGGCTACTCAACAGAACAGCAAGCTGACACGCACTATGGACACAACACCACAATGAATCCTGATTTCCTTTGCCCAGAAAGTGAAAGTGTGCCGTGTAATTGGAAAATGGCCTGCATATAATTGTCTGAGTGACCAGGATCACTCCATCTCTGGTCATCCATCACCAAACTAGCAATAGCTTCCATTTGGACACAGAACAGAATCAAGTCTACTGGAAGAGTTGAGGGCAAACAACATTCGCCACCTTTACTCACTGTTTAGAACACAGTGTTCTGTGATGCTGCATTATGATGCAGTGCCAAAGCTACATCACAGGTCCCATCTGGACTTAGAATCAACATAAAAGGCACGTGTTGAAAATGCAAACACAACATGGTTTTGGGCTATTAAAACTTCATGGTCTACGAATATTTTCACTAATCCTGATGACAAGTTGGGGGACAAAGGAGAGGTGCAAATGGCCCAGGTTACTCAATCCTAAGCAAGAACCTTGTTAACTGTCCACCAATCTGTTTAAATGACTGCAGCTTCAGCAAGTGATTATTTTTTGTTAGCATATAAAATCCCTTATTAGTTTCAAAGCTTGAGAATTTGGTGTTGCTATGGCTGAAGGTATGGCGTTGGTGGTAGGGAGAAATTTCTGTTTTAACATATGTAGCCTTTTGTGTTGAAATTTTTGCCTTATACCAGAATGCATGACAAATATAGTAACAAACCATAATTCATGGTGACTATAAAGCCAAGACACAACTAACCAGCAGCAGCGAATCTCTGGCTTCTAGGGTGACATGTGGCAGCCACCAGCACCTGGGAACAGCAGACTTCCAGGGCTCTACTCTCTACTGCCCAGAACCTGAATAACCCAAATGTCCATTTTATACAGAAAGGAAGGAGGCTGACCCACCAGCCAAAATAATGGTCAATCTGAAAGGGCCAGAATTGTTCAAGTGCATTATTAGCATGAGAATGTTTTGGTATCCAACAGGGTTCTGATGAAGCTCATGTAATCTGAGTACAAAGATCCTTACCAATATGGACGGCCATTCTGGGAGGTCAAACATAGCTCTGAACCTCATATTCTACTTCCAGCTCTGTCCAACTATGATTCACCTGTCTGGTTTCATCATCCTCTTCTGACAAGATGAGGACCTGAATACACCTGTAGTAAAATCCTCACACCCTTGTGATCAGTGCTCTCTGCTGAGTCAAGTAGTCCCATTCTTAAACTCTGTGTGGTAAGAAGACATCAAGAGGATGTTTTAGCCCCGAACCCTCTCAAAGTCAACTCTTCTGTTGACTGATTAATGGAATCCCAACCTCAGAACCTGGCTCTCCACCAATTCTGAGCATCGCTGATTTCTTGATGATGTCTCTTCCTCGAGCAAGAGGAAGGCTTCTGAAAACAGAAAAAAATCCCTCGTTGAAATAAAGAGTAGAGTTCTAAAAAGCCCAAGTCTATAGGGGCCACAGAGAGGGCACCTACAGTACTATCATCTTAGCTCCAAGAAACTACTAAGGACTTGATTCTATCTGGCAATTAAAGGGCAGAGGTCAGGAATGCTACAAGTCCAGCAATGCATGACTGGGTATCCCCATTCAGAACCAAGGCCCCTTCCAGGAACACACAGTAAATACCCATAGCCTTCTCCCCGGAGATAGTGCACTAGAGCAGTAACAGAATCATATTCTTAAATCCCTCACAGACCTGTGAACTTACTGAAGAAGCTAAGCTCTAGAACAGTTGCTCTTTATTCTTTTGGGATATTCCTTTGGGAATCTAATGAAAGCTATGAGCCATTTCCCCCAGAAAATTACCTGTACATGCAAAATGTCACCCTAGAATGTTTATTCTTTTGCATTTAATAGGGGATAATGATAACTACCTCTCCGAGTATTGGAAAGATGCTATTATCAGAAATAGAATATTTCAAAGCACTTTGTAAATTATAAAGATTGTACAGATATTAGTTACTATTGTTGGTTCTTCTTTTTAAAAGCAACTCTGTACAGACTCTATTGAATAATTTGGTATAGAAGTTTAAAAGAACTTACATTCTGTGCCCCAGTGCCTACGACATCCACTTAAAAAAAGGGCAAAGATCTGAGCACCTACTGCAAGGGTTTATGCTATAAAGGAACAAATCCAGAGGGTGCACATTTTCTACCTGCGTGCATGCGCTCCTTTGCACTGTCAGATGGATGTGTACATTCCTAGAGTCATATGTTATGAGCATCTCAATAGCTGTCATCTCTCACCTCTTAGCCCTGTGCACAAGGCCTCTTGACAAACCTACCTGCTCAGCAAGCATGTGCTGAATTGGATGGTCTGTCCTACATGCAGAAGAATCACAGCACAAAATAAAAAGAAAACAGGGTAGAAAGTTTTATGTTAACGCGATTTATGAGCTGAAGTTCCATCATGTATAGAAACATTTGTCTGAATCATTTTCTAAAAAACTTAGTATATAGAAATCCATTTTTAATCTACAAATCATAAAATCAGAGCCTCGCTCTAAGAGCTAAGAGTAGACTCCGTGAGAGGTTGACAAAATATTTTAAAATATACAAACACACCCACATGTAAAAGTGTATTCACATTTACACCACCATTCATGAAGTTAAGTGAAGATAATAGAACTGGGCATTAAAAAAAGGAGCAGTAAACATAATAGCATAAAATGATGGGGTAACAGAAATGTGGCGTCCCTCCCTTTTGAAATCCTTCCATACCAGAGCAACAAAACAATAGGAAAGAAGCTTTATGTCATAATAGGGCTGAGTACATTGGATACTTTTTCTTCCATTCTTTTTTTTAATTAAATCATAGCTGTGTACATTAATGCCATCATGGGGCACCATACACTGCTTTTATAGAGCGTTTGACACATTTTCATCAGATTGGTTAACATAACCTTCCTGGCATTTTCTTAGTTATTGTGTTAAGACATTTACATTCTATATTTACTAAGGTTCACATATACCCTTGTAAGATGCACCGCAGGTGTAATCCCACCAATCATCCTCCCTTTGCCCACCTCCCCCCTCTCTCCCCTCTCTTTTCCCCAAGAGTGCCTATTTGTGAAACGCTTTCTAGTATTCAAAACTTCGCTGTCTTCAGGATATCTTATCATTTCAAAAACCATGAAGGAAATGGTATTATAGAAGGAGACTTGCCCAATTTCACAGAACTGGTAAATAGAGGGTGAGACCAGACCAGGCACCTGACGTTTACATCCCACATTTGGTTTTCAGTCTCATGGTTGGTTGTCTTTGATTATTGATTTATTTCAGATAATTTATATTTATGTCCATCCTAGAAGATTTTAGACTTTAGACACATTTAGAGCAACTCAGGATTGCACAGGATCTCCAGGCCATGGTCACACAGAATAAATCTTTTTAAATTAAAAACAAAAACATCTGGGGCAGCACCTGTGGCTCAGTGGGTAGGGTGCCAGCCCCATATACCAAGGGTGGTGGGTTCAAACCCAGCCCTGGCTAAAAACTGCAAAAAAAAAATAATAAATAAATAAAACATCTGGCTTAGGAGTCTCTGGGTTTGGGAACTTGGGCCCCTAGCCCATCACCTGTGGCTCCTTGGGAGGTTGAGAAGGGGCTTCTGCGTGGCCACCTGAGAACAGGAGGGCAAGGACACTGGGCAGACAGAAGCCAGGACAGAAAGAGGGTGCCGTGAAGGCTATGTTAACCTGTTTGATGAAAATATTTCAGATTGTATATAAAACCAGCACATTGTACCCCATGATTGCATTAATGTACACAGCTATGATTTAATTAAAAAAATTAAAATGGAAAGTATATTTTATCTTATATCTAAGCTACCTATCCTTCCAAAAAGAACAAACAGTATGTTTCATAAGAAATTATGACAGGTTGGTACAGTTGAGAAATTTCTTTGGTATTGCTCCGTTTAGTAACCAATGAATAAAATCTATTGTAAGGAATTTTAGAGCACTTTGAAATTAATTTCCACAAAAAAATAGAAAAATATCTATTGTAAAATATGGCTGTGAACTTCTAAAGGATTCATTCTTTAACAATAAACTAAACAGTGCAATAAACTATACAGTCATTTGGCTAATTCAGAATCAGAAGTTCATACACAGAAGCAAATAGGTAAACATTAGTAATTGTATACATGTAAAGCTCTCTAAAATATTTCAAACTGTGAAGCATTGAAATAGGTCCTAGATTACCTAAGATTGTGTCTAACATCACAAATTGTTTATTCAAAATAAAGGAGCTTTATGTAATAACAGTTAAAATAATTTTAACTAAAATGTTAAATATTGTTTATTCAAAATAGTACATGTGACAGTCACATGTTATTTCTACATATTAAATTTTGCTTAAATTAAATGTCTGGAAATTCGGAAGAGGTCAGGATTAATAGGTGTTCTCCTAAGTTACAAAACAGAAAATTGAAGTAGCCTATAATTTTTCCTGACAGATTTTTGTCAACTTCAGAAATAATAATTTCATTTCTAATAAACTTCTTCCTCTCATTTTAACTGCTCATTTCACCACCTCAACAAAATTTCCTTTGTTTACATCATTCAAGGTGTGTGTATGAATTTTCCTTAGCTGATCACCCAACAACAGCAAGGAAAACTAATTCACTGAATAAATATTAAAAAATAAGCCCCCAGATTAGGAAATTATGAATATTATAAAATTAAAACTGGCTAATCAGCCACTAAAGATCTAGGATTTTTTTTGTTCTTACAAATCTTTTTCTAATATTATTAAAGAGCTATAATAACTTAAAAATGTTATTTAATCTTAAGAGGAGTTTTGTTTTCCTTGACGAAAATGGTGTCATTTGTAGTCAATATGGTATTGACTTTTTCTCTATTTTTTTGTATTTATTACATAAAATGGTAGACAAAGTGACTGGAAGCATATTAGGAGAAGGGGGTTATGCAAGATTAGATCTTTCTCTGCACTTAAATTAATGTGCACAAATGACCTTTGAAATTATCTTTTTTCAGAGGACTTTTCAAACAAGGTCCAGATTTATTCTCCCACCTGAAATGACCAAAAGAACAGAAAAAATATATGAAAAATGACTTTTATGTATTAGGCCAGTGGTTCTCAATCTTCCTAATGCCACGGCCCTTTAATACAGTTCCTGTGGGTCGCGACCCACAGATTGAGAACCACTGTATTAGACCCTGGGCTGAAGAGGATGGAGATCTCTGGAAGATGGAAAATGACCAAGGTAAGCCTACCCTTGTCCCAGCTGACTGAGCTGACTGCCTAGAGAGAGTTCCCAGGCAAAAGCACCTCCAAAGAGTCCAGAAACCCCCTGGATTTGAGGAAATGAGGCTAGTAATGTGGAAGAGGCTGAGTGCCCCGAGTTCACAGGACGGAGACTGGAGAGGAGGGAGTGGCGGAGAGAGAACCTCTGCGGGCTCCACCTGAGCCCTTCCAGTCGTTGTGTGCCTGAGGAAACCACCTGCGGCCAAGCAGGCAGCACCGGAACGAGCAGAGGCTGTGACCCTGATACTCACGCAGGTCCAGAGTGATTTTTATCCCCACCAGCCAGGGCATAGAATCCTGTAATTCCTGGGGCACTGGGCAAAACACTCGAGAGGATATTTGACTCCCAAAGCTCAAAAGTGAGCCCTGCAAAGGTCAAGTTTATTTCTAAAAGAAAGCTCAATGTTTATAGAAATATAAAACAATGAAATGTCCAACAAGGAGAATTTTACAATTTGGGGGATCCCAAAAATATTACCAGGGATGCAAAGAAACAGAAAGTGCAACCATAATAGACAGAAACAGACCAAGAAAGGGTGGAATTAATAGACAGGATGCGAAAGGTTATTGTACCAGGCAGATGGAGAGGTGGGCGCCAGGGACTGGAGGGAGGGCAGGTGGGAAGTTAGTCTCTACTGGCAGGGGTCCTCAAACTGCGGCCCGCGAGCCACATGAGGCGGTGTGATTGTATTTGTTCCTGTTTTGTTTTCTTACTCCAAAATAAGATATGTGCAGTGTGCATAGGAATTTGTTCATAGTTTTGTTTTGTTTTGTTTTGTTTTGTTTTTAACTATAGTCTGGCCCTCCAACGGTCTGAGGGACAGTGAACTGGCCCCCTGTTTAAAAAGTTTGAAGGCCTCTGGCTGGGTGTAAAGTTTCAGTTTTACAAGATGATGGCAGTGGCTGCACAGCATTGAGGAGGTGGTGAATACCACTGAATCACACACTTACCTGTGATCAGGATGACAAAGTTTATGTAACGTCCACTTATTACACATTTACCTGTGATCAGGATGACAAAGTTTATGTAACGTCCACTTATTACACACTTACCTGTGATCAGGATGACAAAGTTTATGTAACGTCCACTTATTACACACTTACCTGTGATCAGGATGACAAAGTTTATATAACGTGCACTTTAGTACAATAAAAAATCAGCAAACAGGAAAATGTTATTATATGTATATTCTGCATGTTAAAGACATTACAAGAAACATTGAGCATGTTAAGTAGAGACACAGCAGATATAGAATATTCTCAATTGAAACTCTAGAGGAAACACATTGCCTGAGATGAAAACCCTCCAGATAGGACAAGCAGCAGATTAGACAGTACAGAAGAAATGATTTAAAGTCATGTAAAACAATAAGTAGTGATAAAAACTGTCTGAAATGTTGAAACACAGAAGAAAATACATTGAAAAATAAATAGGTAGAGCATCCTTGGACTATAGGACAATGTCAGGTGTTCTGATATACGTGGGAGTTGAAGCCCTGTGGAGGAAGGCAGAGAAAAAAAATTTGAAAAATGACTTTAAATGTTCCATATTGCCTGAAAGCTACAAACCCACAGATCCAAGAAGCTCAATGAAACTCAAGAATAAAAGATCAATACACATTATAACCAAATTGTTAAAACCAGTGACAAAAAAAAATTCTGTAGATTTTTTAAATTATATTT
Source organism: Loris lydekkerianus (assembly GCA_963574355.1). Lineage (NCBI taxonomy): Eukaryota > Metazoa > Chordata > Mammalia > Primates > Lorisidae > Loris > Loris lydekkerianus. The sequence continues at coordinate 27,845 of CAUYPK010047669.1, forward strand.
ATATTACAACCACATTGTTTTGGGATACTATCTATTCCTAAAGAATCTACACATTTTGTGTCATGAAATAAAGTCCATAAACCTCTCTTTATACAGTACTGCATTATAAATTTAATGAAGGGGCTGCAATATAAACATGAACATGGTCAATTTATTACCAATTCATGAATTGTGCCATTTTCCTGAAAAAAGCTATTCTAAAATCCTATGACTTCAGAAGCCTCTTTCTTCCTTTAAAGTTAAAGAGTCTTTAGTGCCAATAGTACATAAATTTGCATCTGAATCCCATCAATATTCAGTGGTGATTTTTTTGTGGGTTGAGGTTTGGGTTTTGCTATTGGTTTATTGATTTTAGGAGAAAAACTCCAGAGAAGTGATAATAACATAGACGCTTATTTTACAAAAATGCATGAAAATGAACAAAAATTGAAGTAATTAGTGGATTTAAAGAAGAAAATCCAAGTAGTAAAAAGATAAAAATTCACAAGGTGACTTCCACCCTTTATTAGGCCTGCCCAGATACTAGATGATACTAATTTACTCATAAGTCTGGGTGGATGTTTTGATATTATATAATAAGAAAAGGAATAGAATGAATCTAATGTGAAAGCCACAAAAATAATAGCTACAGTTTTTTTATTAATATTAAATCATAGCTGTGTACATTAATGCAATCATGGGGTACCACACACTGGTTTTATAAACAGTCTGACAAGTTTTCATCACACTGATTAACATACAGCTATAGTTTTAATCCATCCTGTATGGCAAGTTCTTTCTGTACATCATAATATATAACACATATAATCATATCATATATGAGTTATTAGTTATGAGTTCAGTTATTACAGAAGTGAACTGAGATTTTGAGAAATTATCATATATGCCAAAATTTAAAGTCACTCAGAATATCTGGTAACACCAAATATAAGGCACAAAGCAAAAAAAGCTGTAACATCTCCCCAATAAGACATAAAAATGATGGCTCAGAGCCCATAGCACAGTGGTTATGGCGCCAGGCACGTGCACCGAGGCTGGTGGGTTTGAACCCAGCCCCGGCCAGCTAAACAATAATGACAACTGCAACAAGAAAATAGCAGGGTGTTGTGGCAGGCACCTGTAGTCCCAGCTACTTGGGAGGCTGAGGCAGGAGAATCGTCTAAACCCAAGAGTTTGAGTTTGCTGTGAGCTGTGATGCTATGGCACTCTACCAAGGGTGACAAAGGGAGACTCTGTCTCAAAAATAAATAAATAAATAAATAAAGATAGAAAAATTATGTGTCTGGCCCATCTCCAGCATTTAGGTCCCACTCATAAAAGTCTCAAGTCCTCCAGAGTCTTCCTGATAACCCTGTATTTTTTGGTTCCTCCCTACCACCCTCAAGAATTGTCGACCTTGGCTATCCATAGTTTGGAATTATTTCTGCACATATTTACTAGTTCTTTGTCTCAGTAGGTTTTAGCTCCATGAAGAACAATGCCTTTTTCTTTTATCAGTCACAACTTATATCAAATAAAAATAACAAAACACACACACACAAAATAGACTGGAAAAAAAATGTTTGTAAATCTCATATCTTACAAATCTATAAATAAATCTCAAAACTCAATAAGAAGCTAAATTACCTAGTAAAAAAAATTGACAAAAATTTTAGTAGGGACTTTATCAATGAAGATATGTCAATAAAAAGTAAGTACATTAATTGATGCTCAACGTTATTAATCACCAGGAAACACAAATGAAAACTATAATGATACTACTATAAACCTTTTAGAATACCTATTCAGAATAAAAGTGACAACATTTGACAATAGGGGCAGAAAAGAATGATACTTTTCCTTCCCATCACAAGGATGGCAGCCCATGCTTCTATCACAAAAGACAATGAGAGAAAAATATAACATACTTATTTAATCAAAGTTTTACATGATAAAGAGCATTCAAAGTGAAGATTCAAAGACCCCAGGGAAAACTGTCCATTTGTCTGCTTAGATTCAAGAAAGATAAGCTGCCATGTGCAAATGTAATTGGACCAAAAAAAAAAAAAAAAAAAAAAAAAAATGATTTAATAATAATTAGCAGAGTGGGGAACCCAGCAAGGCCTGTCTTCTGGGATTCTTCTAGGTCTGTCTGTAACATTTCTTCCTCCCATGTACAGGGCAGGACTCCTCTGTAAAGAGGATCTTATGACCCACAGTCAAACAAGGGTAGGTCAGAGAATTTCTTTTTTTTTTTTTTTATAGTTTTTGGCCGGGGCTGAACCTGCCACTTCTGGTATATGGGGTCAGCGCCCTACTCCTTTGAGCCACAGGAGCCGCCCAGTCAGAGAATTTCTTTATGACTCCAAGACAAAAAGGTGGGGAAAGGTTATGAGACAGTGTAGGGACAGGACTTGGGCCTTACTTCTGACAAGGGAAGCAAGCATGACCCCGCTTTAGTAACTGTAGAAAGAAGAAAAACAAATGGTGTCTTTCTGATGGAAAGTAGCTCATGTACATATAAGGAGGGGTCTTCCCGCCTGTCTCTTGAGTAATTCTTCCCAGACTCCAGCTGATAAGGAATCTGGCTGCAAAGAAACCAGACCTATCCAGATCTAACTGCCTCAGGACTCCCGTTATGACCTTATCTGGAGTTTTCCCTCATTATAATCCCATTTTAACATTACGAGCGTGCCCAAGAGTGGAGATTTAACAAGGCAATGGTAGTGTTAGGCGTGACAAGGGCTGCCAGCCGAACCCCACAGCTACATGACACCCTCCTCCCTCTGTACAACTCCATGAAAGTTCCCAACTCTTTGTTCCCACAGCCAGTCTGGTTGGCCCTTAACCAGGACTATCTCCTGTTTTGTTCAAACAAAAAGTCCCGGAAGAGCCTTTCTTGCGTAAATCTTTCTGGTTTCCCTCATTTTCTACTGCCTGGGGGACTAAGAGCCTGCAGCCCTCTATCAGAGTAGCATTGCCAGGGTTTCTAGCTGGCTTTGTAGCAGAGAGGGGTTCGGGGTTCTAGGACAGCCGTGGGGAAGCGGGATTCCGGCTTCTATGGCCTCTCTCTGGGGAGAATAAGGGTTGAGAGACAGAAGGGCAGGAGAAGGTCAGAGATAAACTTCACCTCTGAGGCTGATTGTGAGGCCTTCGCATTGGGGTATCATATTTCTGAGCCTCAGTGAAGTATGAGGATGCAGAGTAAGTTAGACTCTCCTGCACTGTTGGTGGAAAGTGGCATAGATGCTGTGAAAAAGAGTTTGGCGGTTTCCCATAAAGTTAAACACTCAGTTACCGTGTTACTTACCCACATGACCCACTCATTTCATCTTAGGTTTTTACCCTAGAAATAGGAAGATGCATGTTCACAAAAATCTGTATGTGAATAATTTGCAGCTTTATTCATATGTGCCAAAACTGAAAACAGTCCAAATGTCCCTTATCTAGGGAATGGGAAGCACATAGCTATACATCCGTGCAATGGGATAGTAGCTAGCAATAAGAAAAAACAAATTATTGAAATATGCAACAACATGGATCAATTGATCTAAAATGCATTCTGCTGAGTAAGAGAAGGTGCACTAAATATTGCATGGTTCCATCCACGTGATAGTCAAGAACAGGCTGCAGTTAGGTCTGCAGGATTCATTTCTGGTTACCAAGAATTAAAGAGGCAGGGGAGAGTTTGACCAAAAAGGGGAAGGTAGCACAAGTGATGAAAACGTTGGGGTGGGGCTCACGGTGATGGAAACATTCTGTGTGAGGGGGTAGTGGTGGCGCAGCTCAATGCATTTGATAAAACCCATAGGAGAGTACATCAGATAGGGGAATTCTATACTACTTAAATTGTTTTTAATTAAGACAATAATAACAGCAAAGACGACTATCGAAAACAAACACAATGCAATATATTTTGTACTTTTAACATGTGTATCTAAAATACATGGTAATAGCACAACAGACAGGAGCAAGGAAGCAAATTTACAACCAGGCTGGGCGTGGTGGCTCACGCTGTAATCCCAGCACTCCAGGAGGCTGAGATGGGTGGATTGCTCGAGCTCAGGAATTAGAGACCAGCCTGAGCAACAGAGTGACCCTGCCTCTAAAAAAAATAGTTAGGATCGCTTGAGCCCAAGTTTGAGGTTGCTGTGAGCTATGTTGCCAGGGCACTAGTGAGACATAGTGAGAATCTGTCTCAAAAAATACAAAAACAAAAAAATACCAATCTTTTTGGAGAATTGTTTGAATTGTTGGGCAATTTCTTATAAAGTTTCACATAGACCTACTCTGACTCAGTAATTCCATTTTGAATTATTTATCTAAGAGAAATTAACACGTGTTCACAGAAGACCTAAATGCATCTTTAAAGACCTCACAGCATCTTTATTCAAAATAAAACTCTGGAAATAATGCATATGTCAACAACAGAAAAAGGATAAACAAACTGCAGCACATTTGTAAAAGAAAGGATTTGTTTTTGTAAAAGAAAGGATTTGTTTCTTTATTTTGTTAAGAAGTTTTTTCACGGAAGTTTTTACATGCAGCAAAGCATTTGAATCTCAGAAATACTACTGTGAGTAGTACTCTGAAAGAAACCAGCCCCGAAGAGCATATACTGTTTCTATTTCTCTGCAGTTTAAGAACAGGGAAAACCCACCCACTGAGTAGAGTTCAAGTGCAGGCATTTGTGAGTGGGAGGAGGAGGAGGAGGACTTGACTGGAAAGGTTCTGAGGGATACATCCCTGATTGTGGAAAAGTTTTGTATCTTGTTTGGGTTGTAGGCACATGACCATGTACTATTGCAAAATTCATTAAACTATACCTAAGATATATGCATTGTATTTTATATAAAGTATATATTTCTATCTATCCCTCTTTATCTATCTAGAATTTTATTATGTCAATCAGACTAATTCCCTACACTGCTGAAAATGAGTCATTCCATAATTTTTTTAAAAATTTCAACTGCATATTTTCATGTCTTCTTTTTTCCCTAAAGTAAAAATGTAAACATCCTATTTTTTACATCTGCTTAGCCTTATTAAAAGTTCATGTTTATGCTTTCATTTCATTACTTTCTGCTTCCATTGTTTCTATCTTCCTGCTCTTTTGGAATTACCGTATATACTTGAGTATAAGCCGAGTTTTTTTCGGCACAAAATTTGTGCCAAAAAACCCGAACTCGGAACAAAACTCGGCTTATACTCGAGTATATACAGTAATCTTTTTTCTGTTTCTGAAATTCTGAGTTTGATTCTTAACCCATTAATTTTTTTTACTATTTCTTCCTTTTTAAAATACATACTGTTACCAGAAATTTTGAACAGTATGAGGTATGAGATGCTATTCTACTTGCAGAAGGGGGCAGGGTGAGGACGCAGCACCCACTCCAACACTACATGCAGTTTGGATCGCACAACAGGTGAGAGGCCCAGAAGTTGCCAGCAGATATATGCTTCTCATACATAGAAGCAAAGAATAAGTACCTCTGCTATTGGAACAGAGGGAAGAACCCTCCTTACTCTTTGGATTGTTTTTTTAAGAGGTGGGGTCTCACTGTGTCACCCAGGCTAGAGTACAGAGGCCAGATCACAGCTCACTGCATCCTCCAACTCCTGGGCTCAATTCATCCTCCCGTCTCAGCCAGCTAACTTTTTCCTTTCATTAGAGAAAGCCTCCTGATTGGCTGCGATTACACTATTTATAAATGTCTGTAGAGGAAAGATGAAATCTACTTCCAACTCAGATTTTCACAATTTTAAAATATAAACACCTATTAAGAAAACTTTGTAAATCCCTCAGGTCAACTTCCGATTATGCAAATGTGTCTTTCTAGTTTCCTAGGTTGCTACTTTACCCAGGATTGCAACCTTTGGTTCCTCTCAGGGAGATAAAAGAACTTTTGTTATCTTTTGGGTGGGAGTGGGTTGGCTCCAACTTTAAGGAGACAAGTGGCTGCAGTTACAATACTCAAGGCATACAAATAAAACATTTGGGGGTAAAATAAAACATTCTTCAGCTTCATAGTACATCACTTTCAGTGGGTCTGGAGGTCAGAACTTTGTGGGAATAAGAGAAATCCAAGAAAGATTTATTTTGTCATGCATGCATTTCAAGGCTATAAATTTCTCTCTATTGGCTGATTTAAGTGTATTTCACAAACATTGCCTGAGAATTTACCTTCTCTCCTAAGTATTTTGCAATGCCTCTTACAATTTCTTTTTTCCTTCCTTCTCTCCCTCTTCCCCTTCTTCCTTTCCCCCTTCCTTCCGTCCTTCCTTCGTTCCTTCCTTTCCTTCCAATACTTTGAATAATTTTTAACTGTGCTTCTTAGTTTCCAAATATTTTGAGGACATAAGTTGCTTTGAGTATCTTGTTTAATGTTCACATCAGATTATACTGGATGTGGTTGAATAACCTAATCAGTAGCTAATATCAGTTCTTTGGCTGGTATTCCTTGGGACTAGTTTAGCTTGTGGTATTGTTTTACATGCATTTTTCTTATATGGTGGTAATGGGTTCCGTTATATGCTACCCCAAAATATAGCATTAGAAAAATCAGCAGAAGCAGAAGGATCATGCACACATCCCCCCAGCCCTCCTCCCCTGAAACAGGCCACAAGTCCCCGGAACATCACCCTCATCCCTTCTCCCACCTTTTTCTGCTAAGCAGGTTGGAAAGTCCTTATTCCAGGGCTCTCCCTCTCGACACGATTGTGTTGTTCAAGTCTCCTATGTCCTTATTGATTTTTTTAACTGCTTTTTATTCCTACTCATTATTGAAAGAGGTACAAGTGTTCTCTTACTTTTATAATTTTTTTGCACCATATACTTTGATGCTCTATTGTAGGACTTATTTCATCTTCCCAGCATCTTATCAAGCTTTACCTTATGAATATATAAATAGCCTAATTAACTCTTACACATTTTTTGCCTTAAAATTTATTTCACTTCATATGATGTTATTACCAAGATGAAGCTGAGTGACCTAAGAAAAAGGCACTCCCAGCAGATGGGACACGATCACATTTGTTTTCCTTTTAGCAAGGCCATGTGAAAGTCGCCATAAACCTCATGGGTGAAGAGGGAATTCTGTGGGATGAAAAGCAAAGGCACACTGGATTAGGTCAGTCCTCTGTGGGGTTGCTGTGCTTTGTCGGGTATTAGATCCATTCTGCGGGGTTGGTGTGCTTTGCCTTCTTTGTGGTCAGAGAGCATTCCTCAAAGATCCCAGCAGGCTGCTTCTCCCTGTGACTCTGAGTCACACTCTCTGAAGTGACCGGCGTGTTTGGCACTTGACACCACCTGATCTTTTTTCCTTCTCTCCTTCATATCCGTGCTATTTTCAGCCTCAGGAGAGTTTTATGCACAACTCATTCTCTCAGTCACTACCTCCCTCAGACACCGAGCTCCTTGTTTTGTGTCTTGGCCACAGGGTTCTGGTGTGGAAACTACTCTCCTTTCGATGGCAGATTCTATTTTTAAGGCAAGCAGCATTCACAGAGAGTCGCCCACACAGCAGTCCCAGGAGGCATGGCAAGTTCATGTTTATTTTGGTTGAGTTACAACAAAAGCACCAAGGGTTGGTGAGCAGCTGCTCCTTGATGGTGGCAGCAATGAGAATGAGCAGAGATCACTGTGAAATACACTCGCACCTGAATCGTCACATTACAGAATCAACTAAATGGATGAATTCTCTACCACCCTTGCCCATTCCTATTCCGTAAAGCACACTTCCCCTATTTCACACATCAAAGGAAAGAGTCATTTGTTTCAGTCACATGAAAGGCGAGAGGTGATTCCTCCTGTTCTATTTGCCAGCAGCCTCCGCCACGCAAGGTACCCAGGGCTTCTCTCACGCAGCTCACAGATGACCGCGGCTCCTCAGCCACCTCACCTCACTCCTATTCTCTCTCTCAAGGACATTTCAATACATTACTTTTTGAAGAGATTATTTATGCTTCTGAAAGCTGCTCAACCCCATAAAATCACCTTCTTATCACGGTTAATGGCTACCCTTTGGCTTCCCTGGGTCTAATCAGATGAACATCAGCTTTTGCCTCTCCATGTGCTTCCTGTACCCACCCCAAAGAATGAAATTCAGAAAATATGATTAAATGTGGAGTTTATATGAGCACAAAGCTTGAGAACAACCACCCAGGCAGCACAGATTCCAAAGAATACGAGTCAGTGTTCTGAACTGCAGAAGTTTGGGGTTGTTTATGTAGACAGAGGTTAGGGAAACATGAGAGAATTTTAGCATCTTTCTATGGAAGACTTAATGCCTAGTTAGAATGATCTGTTCAGTCAAGATGGTTGTTTTCTTTCAGGAAAGGTATTATTTAACATTCCCTATGGAAGACGTAACAGTCCTGGGGTCTTTTCTTCCGTCTGATCTGAGTCAGGGCAGGACAATAGAGGTGGCAGTGAACATATGACAAAGAACAGTGCCTGGAAGGGGGGTCTGGTCGCTGGTCTTTCCTGGCCATTTATGGAAAAAGGACAATGAAGAAGAGACTTAGGCTTTAATCTGAGAAGCAGAAGCAGCAGAAGTTACCTGCTGCCAACTCAGATCACAGTTCTGTCTCTCTCCAGGAGGTTCCACCAGCATTCGCCTTTTATTTAACTCACACCTGATGCTTGTTCTTCTGTAAGATTTCCCCCACCAGCATGCTTTCTCAGATTCACTTCACAAACTGACAAATATTTCTGCTAAGTTAATAGATTTGAGGGGAGAGTAAATGTCCTTTGAATCCACTGATTCTTTGTTTTTATTGAGATAAAATACATGTAACATAACATTTAACATCTGAACCATTATTGAGTATGTAGGAGGCCAGTATATACCATCCCAAAATATGCCTCAACCTCTTTGGCATAAGGGTCATTGTGGGTGGATTGTTTTCAGAAAGAGCAGACCCAGGAGAAGCTCTGAAGTTACTCTGCAGCAGAGAAATTCATGTATAATAAGGAAATCCCTTTTGGAGAGGGTGTCTCCCTCCTGTACCAGGAAGAGCGGAAACACTCCAAACCACCTGCAGGAGCTGCCTGTCAATGCAGAAGGCATGGGTTTCCATCTGCACAACTCGCCTGGCTCCTGTTTCTCAGTTTTCCACGTCTCCACCCATAACCAGCCTTCCTGTGCCCCTCTTTGTTTGTTTTTAGCTGAAGTTGATATTTAAGCCTGAATTCTAAGCCCCCTCTTGGATTACTCATTTCCTGGGTTTCTCCCATGTGTATGTGAGATATTACATGGTAAACTTCTATTTGTTTTTCTCTTGTTAATCTGTGTTTGGTTATAGGGCCTAAGGTGAGAACCTGGAAGGGTAGAAGGAAACACATTTCCCTCTCCTATAGCGCACAGTTCAGGGGTATTAAATACTTTCACATTGTTGTACAACCACCACCACCACTTGTCTCCAGAGCTCTTCCCATCTCACAAACGGAAACCCTGTTCCCATCCAGCAGCGACGCCCACCCTTCCCCCCACTTCTCATAGTCACCAGCCTGCTTTCTGTGGCCGTCAAGGTCAGACTGCTCCAGGTACCACACAAAGGTGGAATCACGCATTATCTTTCTTTCTGTGACTAGTTTAATTCACTTAATGTAATCAAGGGATTCAGGACACTCTGCCCCCAAATATGGCACATTGGCATCAGAATTTTTCAACCTGAGGGAATCTGAGGAATGGTGTGTTCCTTCAGGTTGGACCTGTCATCCTGTACCTGGAGGGACGGGGCATCCTACCTCTGGGGGGACGGGACATCCTACCTCTGGGGGGATGGGGCATCCTACCTCTGGACTCTGGGGGGACAGGGCATCCTACCTCTGGGGGGATGGGGCATCCTACCTCTGGAGGGATGGGGCATCCTACCTCTGGAGGGATGGGGCATCCTACCTCTGCAGACACAGGGGCATCCTACCTCTGGAGGGATGGGGCAGCGAGCAGAATCAGGGTGCACAGTCCTCTCCATCTGGGCACATGTTCTCTCCCCACTTACATGGTCTTTATATTCACTGAACTACTTGAGATGTTGTCAAAACCACAAATGGGCGTTGATCTAGGTCCATTTGCTCATAGCAAAAAAGATTCAATTGTTGAGAAAATGAGGATTTCCAAGGAAGAAATGAACTTTTTCATATGACATACATCTTGTCGGGAGAGGAGAGAAGGTGGCTCAAATGTGCTTCTCTGACTAGTGGAGATCATAGGCTTTTAATTTATTTTTTATTTATTACTATCATTCTTCTTCTTATTATTATTATTGAGACACAGTCTTGTGCCTGGGCTAGGATGTAGGGGCATCATCAAAGCTTACTGTAACCTCAAATTCTTGTGCTCAAGCGAGTCTCCTGCCTCAGCCTCCTGGGTAGCTGGGACTACAGGATCAAGACACCACTCATGGCTAACTTTTAAACATTTTTTTGTAGAGACACAGCCTCCCTATTGCCTAGGCTGGTCTCAAACTCCAGGCCTCAAGCAATTCTCCTATCTTAGCCTCTCTAAGTGCTAGGTTTACAGATGTGAGCACCATGCCTGGTCAATCACGAGCTTCTGAAAAGAGGGCTATGAAATGTTCTCAGCGGCCTCCATAATCTCAGTTTCTCCATTTTCCAGAAAATGCTCCATTTTTGAGGAACAGCTCAAAAACCCAGGTAGTTAGTTTAAGGGAGAGGATTATTAAAAACACACAGGGTTTATGGAAGCTTGTTCTTAGAGCTGATTGCAAGAGAAGTTTTCACATATCATTAATCTATTCCTCTAAATGCTTCAGTATGTAGGCACCAAACCCACAGCATTCTTTTATATAACCACAGATACCATTATCAAATTTATGAAGTTATTAACATTGATATGATGCTATTATGTAACCCATAGTCTACATTAGAATTTCACTATCGTCTCCATGATATTCTCTATAGCTCTTATTTATCTGACCCAAGATCCAATCTGAGCTGGTGCATTAAATTCAGTTGCCTTATCTACTTAGTCTATTTTAATACAGAAATGTTCCCAGGATTTTTCTTTCATGACATTGAAGTTTTGAACAATGCAGGTCAACGTCTTTATAGATTGTCCCCCAAACTGAGTTTTCAGTCCCCTAATATTTAGCTTCAGCTTATGCATTTGGGGGAGGACTACCACAAAATTGAAGGTGCGTTCTTCCTAGCTGATGACATGAAGAAACAGGAGATGCCAGTCTTTTCCACTCTTGGTCACATGAACTTAGACACCATGATGTCTGCCCAGTTAAATTAACATTTGCTCCTTTGTAATTCACAGGAAACCTGCAGAGGTGGACCAGCATCGGAGAGTAAAGAGTATCTTTTCCTTATACAAGACTTTCCCATGAGTTTTAGAACATCTTTATGATTTTTGCCTAAATCAAACATTACTATACTGGTAGCAACATAGTACTTCAAACTCTCTCATTTTTCTTTCTTGTTTTTTTTTTTTTTTTTTTTTTTTGCAGTTTTTGTCCGGGGCTGGATTTGAACCCACCACCTCCAGCATATGGGGCAGGCGCCCTACGCCTTTGAGCCACAGGCGCCACCCTCTCATTTCTTTTTATGCTTATTGGTTGGCATTTTTGAAAAGCTTTTGCTTCTTCCTATTTCCTCACCCTCATCCTCCCTTTATTTCTCCTTTATTCTTCCCTTCCTTCTTTCTGTCCTACGGACACATGAATTCTTGTTTCTCCCGTTGGGGTATAGTCCATCAGCATTACCATTTTTTACTCTTTTGCTGTAGTACCAGATTCCATTTCTCAACATTTTATTCATATTTTTACTAATATTTACAAGTGATGCTGACTAGTCTTTACGCTGCGTGGTCTCTTTATCTGATTTTAGGATAGCTTTTATTTATTTTATACGAGCAATTAGAAAGCCCTAGAATAATTGAAATAATAGAAAATTCATCTGTTTCTTCTAAGTTTGGGAGAATTTCTTGAAAATTTGTTGAGATTGAGTAAATCTCTTAAGTTCTTTTTCTTTCTCTCTCATCACTTTGGTAATATGCTTTCATTTCATCCTATATTCAATCTGGCTTATATTTGCATAAACTATTATTTTATAATTGTCTTTATTTTTATGTTTGAATTATTTTTATTTCAGAAAATACTTAATGTAGATTGCAGCTCTAAAATTTTAAATTGCATTTGATTTACAATGAGGAGTATGGAATGACTGCTTAGGTGATATGACTCAAATAGATATAAAATGAAATGAAGACAAAATGACCTGTTCCATTTTTCTGGGATGTTTCAAATATTAAAGTAAGTTCTTCTTTAAATTAGTGTGGATCACTTTCCTGATTAAAGACAAATTAAATACCTATTGTGTATTACCTCACTTATTGGTGGAAAAATATCAATCTGCTTTAATTATAGCTTCAAAATTGTCAAAAGTAAAGCCTAATGTCTCTATTAGTATTTGTATATTCCAAGACTATACTAAAGACTTTTTTAAAACTAATACTCTTTAAATATACATGGTATTGACGAATGCGTTAGGTAATTTTATCTCTATCTCTGATTCTTTTCTCCTTCTCATTTCAAGGTAGGTCTTCTAACTCTCCTCCCCTTATCTACTCCTGATTTAGTTATCTGCTGAGTTGTACCAAAATTATTGCTTATTTTTCTCTTGAGAGTAAGTCTTTGACATATGCATCAATCCTTATTTTTTCTGTTTCTGACATACATTATATCAACCTCGTTAACTTTTTCCTTCTACTTTTCTTAGGTTTTCTATTACTTTTATGCTGCATAAATTTTATTTTCTGCTGAGAACTGGTTTGGCAATACATCATTGATTTTTATTTGGAATGTGCCCATTATCATTATTTTCAAAATATTCTGAAATTTCAGGCTTTACTTCCTCTTTGATCCTAAAATTGTTTTTAGAATTCAAAAATGGTTGAGGGCTCGGCACCTATAGCTCAGCGGCTAGGGTGCCAGCCACATACACTGGAGCTGGCGGGTTGGAATCCAGCCTGGGACTGCCAAACAACAATGACAACTGCAACAACAAAAAAAAATGACCGGGCGTTGTGATGGGTGCCTGTAGTCCCAGCTACTTGGGAGGCTGAGGCAAGAGAATCGCTTAAGCCCAACAGCCTGAGGTTGCTGTGAGCTGTGATGCTATAGCACTCTACTCAGGGCAACAGCTTGAGACTCTGTTTCAAAAAATAAATAAATAATAAAATAAAAATGGTCGAGGTTTTATTATTTCATTTCCACCATTGGTACTTAATTATTTATAATGTATGGCATAGCCACAGATACATAATTTTTACTCTTTTAAATTTTTATTTAGTGTTTCCTATCCATTTGTAGTCTATCATACTGCTAGGTTTTATAAATGTTCCATGCACATTTGAATGGAAAATTCAGTGTTTGTTTATATGATATACATCTAACTTGATAAACTTCAGTATTTCATTCAAATATTTTACAAATGTACTTCTTACATATTTGTCCATGAAGAGATGAGAAAAGGGTGTTAACTCCTACTTGTGTTCTGTGTTGATCTCTCTGTGTAAGATCTGTTACTCTTTATCAATATAAAGGAAGATTTAGTGGATGGTAATTAACTTTATATTACATCCCTGCTTTTATATTTTGTTTAAGTTTTGCTATTCATTCTCGGTCCAGTTCAGGTGATCAAATTTAACAGAAGCTCAAAGCTGGCTCAGCTGCCTCCCCTTCCAACCTTCTCCCATCCAGCAGAGTTTCTGCTCTCTGTCCATCCCCCTATGGAAAGTAGTGATACATAAGTGTTAGTGGGCTTCAAGAAGTTTTTATCCTCCTGAGAGGTATTTGGTTTATGAAATCTGTTAGAACTTTATATTGAGCTTTGAGAGGAATGTGGCTCTGTGGTCTGAGTCACATGGCTTAAAACTGCAACTTTCGCATTTTCTTGAAAATGGAAAATGGAAACTAATTAGGAAGACAAAATGGAACCAGAGATAAGATCCCCCTCAGATCACTACCTCTCTTCCTGGGGTAATAAAGTAATCTTCCTTGGAAAGTAGCAATCAAATCATCATAATGTATGCACTTGTCTCATAAGAAAATGTAATTCTGCTGAGCTGTACGTCACTGCCTATTTAGCAAAATTCTAACTTCTCCACCTTCAAATGCTGACCCCCTATGTTTGGAGTCAGTGCTTTCTGAGTGGTTATTATTTCTGAGCTCAAATAAACTCAATACTTTAATCATATTTTCTATTTGTTACTTGAAGTTGACAGGTTATTTTTAACCTAAAATAACTCTCTCAATAAAAATGGTCACTGTATTTGTCCATTTTCTATTGCTATAACTAAAAACATGAAACTAGATAATTTATAAAGAAATTTATGTCTTACAGTAATGGAGACTTGTGTACACTAAAAATAAAATTCTAAGTATCCCTGCTGACTGAGTGAAGGGATCAAGGGGGACCCCAGAAAAATTATAAAGGTGAGTTTCTGGCTATGATAGAAAGGGACGTCAGACAAACCTCTTCTGGAGTTTAGACACATCAACTGACCAACATTAATGTTAAATTGAGATGCTAAGGCTGACAAAACAGACTTAAGTGACATTGACATACTAAATTACAAACAAGACCTAAGGCTGTGCAAGGTGAAGGGTGAGTTGTGCCTGTAAGCCATAATTTGCTTAACAGGTCGCTTTGAGTGGGCATACAGTGGCCTGTCTATAATTAGCAGACTTTTATTTTATTTTATTTTATTTTATTTTATTTTATTTTATTTTATTTTATTTTATTTTTGAGACAGAGTCTCACTTTGTCACCCTCAATAGAGTGCCATGGTGTCATAGTTCACAGCAACCTCAAACTGTTGGGTTTAAGTAATTCTCTTGCCTCAGCTTTCCCAGTGGCTGGGACTACTGGTGCCCACCACAACACCCAGCTGTGTTTAGAGACAAGATCTTACTCTTGCTCAGGCTGGTCTTGAACCCGTGAGCTCAAGCAATCTACCTGCCTCGGTGTTCCAAGTGCTGGGATTATAGGCGTGAGCCACCATGCCTGGTCTGAGACTTCCTTACTTTAACCTAAAACATTCCTTCCTACTAATTCCAAGCATTTAGGCAAAGCTTTATTTCTGAACCTACCCACTCCCTGTAGATAATATCCCCTCTTTGAGATGTCCTGCTTTGGGGGCCAAACCAATGTGTACCTGTCACGTATTGATGTATGCTTTACCTGCAAATCTTGCGTCCCTAAAATGTATAAAACCAAACTGTAACTAGGCTCCTTACGTGCCTTTTCTTGGGACCTCTTGAGTATATGTACCCTAGGCTGCAGTCACTCACTGTGGCTCAAAATAATCTGCTTTAAATTTCTGTTCACATTGGGAAGAATGAAGTTGAGGGGCTGCATGTGATGAGGTCTTGTTGCCAGTGGGGACTGTAAAGAGTCCTAAGGTGGCACAGGGCATCCCACAGTAAGGGTGTGCATGAGAGATGGCCAAACTGGCTTTTATAACAGACACATTCCTGTAATGATTAATCCATTTCCTCAAGAGCTCATTCATTCATGAAGTCATGAGATTGATCCATTCAATCACCTCTGTCAATGGAAAGAAACCACACTCTGTAAAATAATTTAAAGAGGTTTATTCTCAGCCAAGTATGAGGATGACAGCCTCACACCCAAGAAGCCTCGAGCTTACATATTTTGGAGTATACAGTTTGGTTTTATACATTTCAAGAACACAGGAATTACACGTAAAGTCATAAATCAATACATGTAAGGCACACAATGATTTGGACTGAAAATACAGGACATCTCAAAGTTTTAATAAAAGTTTGACATTTGTCCCTTGAAACTATATCAGAAAAAGAGGGACAAGCCATTTGAGGGGAAGGAAAGAGAAATTTATTACTTTTCTGGCAAAGGAGGAAAATGGCAGACAATAGTCTCAAATCCAAATCCCTGCTTCTGAGTAGAAGTACAGAGTTTTTAAAGGTTCTGATTCCATTATCCCATCCTTGGCTGGGACAATTTCCTGCCCTCTGCCCATCCCACATTTAGCCCAGAAGATCTTGTGACCTCTAACTAGATGATCCCCTTGAGCTATCACAGAGAACAAAGAACAAGAGACATTCTCTGACCCTTTTGGCCACTGGCATGAGGCAGGGATGCAGGTTTCAGTTGCCCAAAAGGTGGGATGACAGAAAATACTTTTACCTTTTTTTTTTTAGGCCATTCTCTCAGCAACAAAAATAGGAGCTTATAGGTATGTAGTAATAGGTGGGTTTAAAGATTCTTTGATTTGCATTTGAAGTGTTTAAAGGCTTAGAATGTTTTCAGATAAAAAAATCTGTTAATCAGAAACAAACCAAGGGACATATCTTGAACACGTACCCAGACTCAAATGATCTGTTGATTAAATTGAGGACCTGTAGGTGTGATTTAAACTCTGTCTTACCCAGCCTTAGGCCTGTTAATGAGAACATCTCCAACAAGGGAAGGAGCATGATGAGACATGTCTGACCTCTCTTGTTGCCAGTGAAGGAGCTCAGAAAATTTCACCCCAAAATATGACTCCTTGGTACAAAGATTATTTTGAATTAAAGGCCCTTGGAGATCCACACACTCTTGAAAGGTGCTTTCTCTCTACCTGCATAACTAGATGGATCCATCAGAAGAATAATCAACTTTCCTTCCCTGTTATCTCACTATATTGAAGGAGAGAAAATCAAGAATGAGCCCAGATCTGTCTCAAATCATTTTAAACATAATACATGTCTCTCAGGTTAATTTACAAGTCAAACTGCTTCCTACTCATCCATTTGTGCTCCCTAGTAACTATTTACTGCCCTAAACAGAATCAGCTATACTCTTCAACTCTCTCCCCTCTAAAACATGGTTATAAAAATATATGGATCCCCCTGGGACCCTGGGTCTATAATTATAGAGACTCTATAATTCTCTATGTATGCATGGCAAATGAACTCTTCCTCTTCATTAAACTGTCCAAATGTGAGTTGATCTTTCAGTGAACATTCTTTGCTCCCACATGAGCAAACTCAGTTTTAGGGTACTTTTTGGGTCCTCTTGGCCAAGAAGGTCCCTTTTTAGGTAGTTAGAAATCTGCTCCTCCTGAGGAAGAACAAGGGCAGGGCCCTCAGGACCCCATCTTAGTGCCACCCACCTTAATTCTGTTCCCAGTGATTGCTCACACCTGGGGAGGAAGGTCCACCCTACCAATTTACCAATCAGACTTAGTGAGCCAAATGCAAAAGTGTGTAGAGGACTCACTAGCCAGTAACAGGACAATTGAGTCTTGACAGTGACCCAGAAAAGCTTTAAGACTAATTATCATATCATTAGCTTAAATCTGCTTGTGGTCTGTACACACACACACACACACACACACCCCCGCCCCTACACCATGGGCTCTCAGAGAGGCTTATGAGACATCCCCGTGTGCAGTAAGACTCTAGTTCTACCATGACCTCTGAATCATGCATATTCCTTTTCATAATTCCTTCTATAAACTCTTCCCCCTTTCACAGACCATCTCAACATTCTGGATCTTCTGTCTTTTTGTTCAAAAATTCTTCTTTTAGACAATCAGTTATTTCAGGACAAAAATCTTCCATCGGATTTCCTCTATGCAGTATTATTCTCTTTTTTTATACCTTCTGTATGTATCTCTCTTTCCTGCTTACTGTTTGCTTTCTTACGCAAATGCATTTCTCTGTTTAATCCTTTCTTTGCAGAGATACAGCTCCATATTTTACAGCCTTTTCCCCCAAATTCCAGTTATGAGACGCAAAAGGAAATAAATCTTTTCCTTTTTAGACCCTTTAACTAGACCATTTCAATGTTGAGGAAACATTCCAGTGGGAGTCCCCCTGGAAAGTCCCTTTCATTATTCCGTCATGAACAAGCCTTTCACCAGACGCAGGGCAGAGAGCTGACGAGCACCAAGCTTCCGTCTTTTATTTTTCCCAAGAAAGTCAGCAAAGTGATAATGACCAAGCTCAGTAAAATCAGGGTTGAAAGGAATGGATTTAAGAGACATTTTAACATCATAGCAGCAGGTGGAGCACTTAGAGACATTTTCATACCATAGCAGTAGGTTGAACATTTCTTTCAGTAAAAACTTTTGCACTAGAATTAGTCGCAACCAGTTGCAGTCAGAAAACTTGGCACGCCTTTCAACTATTCCACGTACACCTACAGACCAGAAAAACGGAATAGGGCGCCCAGGGTCATTTTCTTTGCCTTTCCTCATTTTTTAAATGTTTCTCCACTCCCCAATTTTCTATTTATTTTTTGAAGGAGGAACTGAACTGTAGTGTAGGGTGTTCATGTATCCAAGGTGTGCTGCATGTGGGTGAGGCTTCCCAGGATGTCACCCACTAAGCCGGTCTCAGTTTCTCTCTGGGGGTCTAAAACCTCTGAGAGGGTTCACAACACTGAGTTATCAGCTCTTATATGCATTTCCTGGACAAATTGTTTTTTAATTAACTTGTGGGGAACTCCCTATGGGACCACTCCTGCCTCAGGGAATCCCCCCAGGCAGCTCCCAAGCAGGCTCCTGGTCACCGAGGGCTGCTTTCCAGTGAGGAGTAAAATGCTGCTGATCTTCAAAGCCACAAAACTTGGTCTCTCATTTCTCTAACAGTTCAGCCAGTTTGCAAATGCATAGAAGAGCCAAATGAGGTTAACTTTGGAGGGAAAGGCAATGGAGAAGACCCTTTAAAATGCACTCAAAGCAACTGGGAAGCACCCAAAAAAGTGAGCACAAACTTAAACACACAAAGCTGTCTCTTGACAACATGTGATCACCACCAAGCAAAGCACCCACACAAACCAGAAGGAAGGCACCTTAGAGAGCAAACCCAGTCCACAGAAGGTGGAGGAGAGACCTTATAATGTGTCTGCAGAGATAAGCAGCAGGACGCTTGAGACCAGGAAATGCCTGTTGACGTTCTAACAGAGCCTGGGAGAGCCTGCTCAGAGGGAGTTACCAGAAGTGTCAGTGCCGCTGGGTAACAACCATTGCTAGAGACCCAGGATCTCTGCCTAGAGCTTCTTCTCATTCTTCAGCTCTCAACCAGAAAAAGGTAGTGGCCACAGAATGGGTTCAGGAACCTACACACATTCCCTTGCACCCCTTGGCTCTGCATCCCTTATGGAGGGAGCTGCAACCCTTGCTGGGGCTGAGGGGGATTTGAAGGCCTGTTCTCTAGTAGCCTATCCCCTGGGAATTGTAGCCACACCACAGGCACTGACTGGCTGTCAGGCACCCAATACTGTCCTCTCCACGGCTATACAAACCAGGGTAGAGTCAAGCAGGAGTCCACCTGCTTACCACAGAAGATCTCGAATCCCAGAAAAAAGACTGGAAATATGTAGCTGAAATTTCTCTCTGCTGAATCCTGCATCTCAGAGATTGGAGGAATGAATCCATGGACCACACAGATAAGTGTTACTTTAATCTATGAGCTTCATAGCAGCCATCTCAAAATATGTCAGAGAAATCTATTTTTGGGGTAAAATATTTCTAATTTCCTTTGAAACACATGGACTTTTGGGAAACACATTCAAACCATGCCAGTCCTCACAACAGAGTCAGGAATGTACTTTTGTGCAGAGTGTGCCCTTGAGGTGCTCAGACCATGCTGCTATATCACTCATAACCCTCCTGTAGAGCTATTTCTGGCTCCTGGTGGTCTCTATGCCATGCCTCTGTTTGTAGAAAGAGCTTGTGAACTAAAATAAAATCTTAAGCCTACTCACCACCACTGGCTGACTGAACCCCCTCATGGCTAAAACTTTCTTGCTGGCCATGACAGAGACCAGACATGCCTCTTCACACCCCATTCCTTAGAGATGTTCTTTGTTACTCATTAACAGGCCTCAGATTATAAAAGACAAATCTGCAGGTCCTTGATGTACATAACACATCACTTGAATCTGGGTATACTATTTTGATCAACAGACCCTCATCTTAGGGAAAGCATCTCCTTTCCTCTGACTCTGAAGCTTTTAGAAAAAGTTTAACTCAGAGGGAGGAGCAAGATGGTGGCCTAGTAACAGCTTCCTTGCAACTGGGCACAGTGAGACTGGAGAGAGAAAACTCCAGGCCTGTCTGGCTGGTGGGATCTGCACAGAAACATCCCTTTGGGAACACAGAGAGTCAGCAAGAGACTTCTGGACCCCATGAGGAGAACAAAAGCAGTGGAGAACTGGCAAGTGGTCAGTCTAATCCCACTGCAGATGTAAGTACAGCAGCAGTGAATTTGCACACTGGAAAGGCCTTACCTATGAGCTATTTTGTATTTCTTTGGACTTGGCACTCAGTTAAACTACCTGGGGCGAACTTGGACAAGAGTACAGAGGACTTTAAGCATTGCGTAGGGCCCCAGACTGCACCGCTGAGCCAGATGGAGCTGACAGTGTTCAGATGTGGGCCTGGAGCCATTGTGGGAGAACTGCCCTGGCAAGCTCCATCCTCAGGGTTGCAGAGGGAGAATTGGGTGGGAGACCTAGGGTGAGTAATCTAGTGACTGAGCAGCCTAAAGGTGGGGACTGAGACACCTTATAGCCCTAACACTCTAAGTAGACAGAGACTTCAGGAGTGATCCCAGTGATAAGAGCTTTCCTGGGAAAGCTTCTGCTTAGCCAAGGTTAACAGTTTAAAGTGCCTTTTAAGCGGGTTGAGGAGAGATTTAGGATCTCCACCTTGAGGGCTTTGAGAAATCAGCAGAGGCCTCCAGTCTCCGTCTTGTATAGCTGTATCAGCACTGTGATCAACATCTCATACTCCAGAAGCTCACCTGTTTCCCAGAAAATATTCATCAAGATACATATATACTGCTTTGTTTTTGGTCTTGGGCTTTTTTCCCCCCTCTAGATTTTTCTTTTTCTTTTTTCTTTTTTTTTTTTCTTTCCTTTCTTTCTTCATTTTTCTAGTTTAAATATAATTTCCCATTGTTGCCTTCTTTAACAATTAGAACTTCATTTTTGCTAGTGTTTCTATCCCTGTTATTTGGTCCTTCCCCATTTTATCCCATAACACTTTCTGTTTGCTTGTTTTGGTTTGATTTATAGCATTTTTGTCTTTCCTCTCTACTTGGTGAAGGTGGCAAAGAGCTTCTGACCTCAAGCAAGGGAACCACCCAACCCAGCACCTCCAGAGGTTGGGAGCTTTTAAGGTTGGGTCAAAGTACTCTACTGTATACCTATATTGCTCCTGTCTCCCTCTTTCTGTGCCTCTCTTCTTTTTGTCAATATTCCCTTTTACTCACCCCCTCTCCTTTCTCTCTTTTTTCCCCCCTCTTTTTTATTTAGTCTTTTATCCCTTCTTGCTCTTCAATCTTCTCATCCTTCTGGTCCTGTACCAAAAGGACTCATGGAAACCCTAGGCCAGAGGCATAGTATTTTAAAGAGCAAGATAAAGTAAAAGGGGGCAGCACCTGTAGCTCAATGGGTAGGGCATAGGCCCCATATACAGAGGGTAGTGTGTTCGAACATGGCCCAGCCAGCTAAAACAGCAGTGACAACGGCAACAGAAAATAGCTGGGCATTGTGGTGGGTGCCTATATTCCCAGCTAGGGAGGCTGAGGTAAAAGAATCACCTAAGCCCAAGAGTTGGAGGTTTCTGTGAGCTATGATACCACAGGACTCTACTGAGAGTGACAAAGTGAAACTGTCTCAAAAATAAGTAAATAAATAAATAAATAAATAGGAAGTGAAAGGAAAATTAGAGCAAGGAAACAGGTAAAAGAAAACACTTATGAGGAAGAATCAGCAGAAAAATCCTGGCAAACATGAAAAACCAGTCTGCCCCACCCAAGGTTCTATAAGGTAGCTACCTATAAAGAAATGTTAGAAATGACAGAAAGGGAATTTAGAATAAAGATGATGAAAACAATAGAGGAACTGATGAAAACAATGAAGGAAACTATTGATAAAGTAGAAAATAACCAAAAGGAAATACAAAAACAGAATCAAATAAGAGATGAACAATATGAAGAATATAGAAAGGATATAGCAGAACTGAAGGAACTGAAGCAGTCAATTAGGGAACTTAAAGATGCAATAGAAAGTATCAACAACAGATTAGACCATGCAGAAGAAAGAATCTTAGAGTAGAGGACAAAGCTCTTGATATAACTCAGATAGCTAAAGAGGCAGAAAAGAAGAGTGAGAAAGCGGAATGTTCACTGACAGAATTATGGGACTTTATGAAGCATTCAAACATATGAGTTATAGGTATCCCAGAAATGAAAGAAGAATCCCCCAGAGGAATGGAAGCCATACTAGAGAAGAGTATAAATGAAAATTTCCCAAATATCACCAAAGATTCTGACATGCTCCTTTCAGAGGGATATCAGACCCCAGGTCATCTCAACTCTAACAGAGTTCCTCCAAGACACATTGTGATGAACCTGTCCAAAGTCAAGACAAAAGAAAAGATTTTGCAAACTGGCAGGAGTAAGCACAAATTGACCTACAGGTGCAAATCAACCAGAGGGACTTCAGACTTCTCTAATGAAACTTTTTAAACAAGATGACAATGGTCATCTACCTTTAATCTACTTAAACAAAACAATTTCCAACCCAGAATTCTATATCCTGCTAAGCTAAGCTTTAAAATTGACAGAGAAATCAAATTATATACTGATATACAAACATTGAGGAAATTTGCCACAACAAGACCAGCTCTACAGGAAATACTTCATCCTGTTCTACACACTGACCATCACAATGAACCACCAGCAAAGTAAGAACTCAGAAACTAAAGGACAGAACCTAACTTCCACAATGATTTAAAAGATAAAACTAAGCAATGGATTCTCACAAAATAAGATGAATAGAACACAACCACACTTATCAATTATCTCAATAAATGTTAATGGCTTGAATTCCCCACTGAAGAGGCACAGATTGGCTGATTCTATTAAAAAACACAAGCCATCCATTTGCTGTCTACAGGAAACACACCCAGCTTCAAAAGACAAATTAAAACTCAGAGTTAAGAGTTGGAAGATAATTTTTCAGGCAAACAGAATTCAGAAGAAAAGAGGGATTGTAATCTTATTTTCAGATACATATGAATTTAAAGCAATTAAAGTCAAAAAAGACCAAAGATGGTCACTTTATATTGGTTCAGAGAAAAATACAAGAATATGTTTCAATTCTAAATATTTATACACCCAATTTAAATGCTCCCAGATTCTTGAAACAGACCTTACTCAGTCTGAGCAATATGAAATCCTATAACACCATAATAACAGGGGACTTTAACACTTCTCTTACAGAACTAGACAGATCCTCTAAAGAGAAATTGAAAAAGATATAAGGGACCAAAATGACACCCTACAACAACTGTGCTTGATAGACCCATATAGAACACTCCATCCCAAAGATAAAGAATATACATTCTTTTCATAGCCCCATGGAACATTGTCCAAAATTGATTATATCCTAGGACACAAAACAAACCTCAACAGAATCAAAAGAATTGAAATTTTACCTGTGTCTTCTCAGACCACAATGGACTAAAAGTGGAACTCAACTCCAAAAAAATGTTCAACCCCACACAAAGGCATGGAAATTAAACAATCTTCTGTTGAATGACAGTTGGCTTCAGGAAGAAATAAAAGGGGAAATCATTAACTTCCTTGAGCATAACAACAATGAAGACACAAGCTACCAAAACCTGTGGGATACTTCAAAAGCAATTCTGAGGGGAAAACGTAGTGCTTTAGATGCCTACATTTGAAAAACACAAAGAGAGTGCATCAACAAATTCACAAGCCATCTTGTGGAATTGGAAAAAGAAGAACAATTTAGCCTATACCCAGCAGAAGAAAAGAAATACCCAAAATTAAATCAGAGAGCAATGAAATTGCAAACAAAAGAATCATTCAGAAAATTAATGAAACAAGGAGCTGGTTTTTTGAAAAAATAAATAAAATAGATAAACCTTTGCCCAGACTAACTAGTAATAGAAAGTAAAATCTCTAGTATCCTCAATCAGAAATGATAAAGGGGAAATAACAACTGATGCCACAGAGATACAAGAGATCATCTCTGAATACTAACAGAAACTATATGCCCAGAAATTTGACAATGTGAAGGAAATGGATCAATATTTGGAATCACATCCTCTCCCTAGACTTAGCCAGGAAGAAATAGAGCACCTGAACAGATCAATTTCAAGCACCGAGATCAAAGAAACAATGAAAAATCTTCCAACAAAAAAAATGCCCTGGTATGGATGGCATCAAACCAGAATTCTATCAAACCCTCAAAGAAGAGAATATTCCAATACTACAGAAATATTCCAAAAAATTGAGGAGGAAGGAATCTTTCCCAACATGTTCTACAAAACTAACATCACCCTGATACCAAAAGCAGGAAAAGACCCAACTAAAAAGGAGAATTTCAGACCAATTTCACTAATAAATATAGATACAAAAATCCTCAACAAAATCCTAGCCAATAGATTACAGCTTATCATTAAAGAAGTCATACATCATGATCAAGTAGGTTTCATCCCAGGGATGCAAGTTCAAGTCCATAAACGTTATCCATCATATTAACAGAGGCAAAAATAAAGACCATATGATCTTCTCAATAGATGCAGAAAAAGCATTCGATAAAATCCAGCATCCTTTTCTAATTAGCACACTAAATAGTACAGGCATAGGTGGCACATTTCTTAAGCTGATTGAAGCTATCTATGACAAACCTATAGCTAATATTATATTTTACTGAATAGAGTAAAACTGAAAGGTTTTCCACTTAGAACTGGAATCAGACAAGGTTGTCCTCTGTCACCATTACTATTCGACATAGTGCTGGAAGTTCTAGCCAATACAATTAGGCAAGACAAGAAAATAAAGGGCATCAAAATGGGAGCAGAGGAAGTCAAACTGTCCCTCTACACTGACAATATGATTTTATACTTAGAGAACCCCAAAGACTCAACCACAAGACTCCTAGAAGTCCTCAAAATATAAAGTAATGTCTCAGGATATAAAATCAATGTCCATAAGTCAGTAGCCTTTATATACGCCAATAACAGCCAAGATGAGAGGCTAAATAAGAACATGACTCCCTTCACCATAGCTTCAAACAAAATGAAATATCTAGGAATATACATAACAAAAGAGGTGAAGGACCTCTACAAAGAATATTATGAAACCTTAAGAAAGGAAATAGCAGAGGATATTAACATGCTCATGGCTTGTTAAAATGTGTATACTTTCCAAAGCAATCTACTGATTCAATGCCATTCCTATTAAAATACCAACATCATACTTTCAAGACTTGGAAAAAATGATTCATTTTGTATGGAACCAGAAAAAAACCCATATAGCTAAGGCAGTTCTTAGTAATAAAAACAAAGCCAGGGCATCAGAATACCAGATTTTAAGCTGTACTACAAAGCCATAGTGGTCAAGACAGCATGGTTCTGGCACAAAAATAGAGATATAGATATTTGGAATCGAATAGAAAACCAGGAAATGAAACTAACATCTTACAACCACCTAATCTTCGATAAACCAAATAAGAACATAAACTAGAGGAAAGACTTTCTATTCAATAAATGGTGCTGGGTGAACTGAATATTCACATGTAGAAGACTGAAACTGGACCCACAGCTTTCTCCACTCACAAAAATTGATTCAAGATGGATAAAGGACTTAAATTCAAGGCATGAAACAATAAAAATCCTCAAAGAAAGCACAGGAAAAACACTGAAAGATATCAGCCTGGGGGGAAACTTCATGAAGAAGACTGCTGTGGCAATAGCAACAACGACAAAAATAAACAAACGGGACTTAATTAAACTGAAAAGCTTCTGTACAGCTAAGGAGACAAAAACCAAAGCAAATAGACAACTACACAATAGGAAGGATATTTGCATATTTTGAATCAGACAAAAGCTTGATTAAACCACATGAAAAAAAGCCAACAATCCCATATATGAATGGGGAAGAGAGATGAATAGAACCTTCTCTAAAGAAGACAGATGAATGGCTAACAAACATATGAAAAAATGCTCATCATCCCTAATTATAGAGAAGTGCATACCAAAACCACCCCGAGATACCACCTAATCCCAGCGAGAATGACCCACATCACAAAATCTCAAAACTGCAGATGTTGGTGTGGATGTGGAGAGAAGGGAACACTTTTACACTGCTGGTGGGACTGCAAACTAATACAACCTTTTTGGAAGGAAGTATGGAGAACACTCAGAGAACTCAAACTAGACCTCCCATGTGATCCTGCAATCCTATTACTGGGCATTTACCCAGAAGGAAAAAAATCCTTTTATCACAAGGACACTTGCACTAGACTGTTTATCGCAGGTCAATTTACAATCACCAAAATGTGGAAACAGCCTAAATGCCCAGCAACCCAGGAATGGATTAACAAGCTGTAGCATATGTATAGCATGGAATACTATTCATTCATTAAAAAAAATGGAGACTTTATAGCCTATGTAGTAACCTGGATGGAAGTGGAACACATTATTCTTAGTAAAGCATCATGAGAATGAAGAAGCATGAATCCTATGTACTCAATTTTGATGTGAGGACAATTAATGACAATTAATGACATAGTGGGGGTGGGGGAAAGGGAGAGCAGAGAGACAGAGAAGGAGGGACAGAGGCGGGAAAGGATGAGCAGAGAACGGGAAGGAGGGAGGGGGTTGGGGTCTTGTTGTGTGACACACCTTTTGAGGGCAAGACACAATTGTAAGAGGGACTTTATCTAACAAATGCAATCAGTGTAACCTGGTTTCTTATACCCTCAATGAATCCCCAACCAAAAAAAAAAAAAAAAAAAAAAAAAAAAATTACAGCACTTAAGAGAAAAAGAAATTTTTAAACTTATTGGAAAAAAAATAAAACATTCTGAACTTTAAAAAAAAAAAAAGGAAAAGAAAAAGAAAAAGAAAAAGCTTAACTCTTTCAGTCAATTCTCAACTAACGAATCCCCAAACCTGCCTATAACCTGTAAGGCCGCACTTTGAGATGTCCCACTTTTTCTGACAAACCAATGTATGCCATGTGTTGATTTATGACTTTACTGTAATTCCTATCTCCCTGAAATGTGTAATATCAAACTGTCACCCAACCACAGCAAGTCCATTTGCTCAAGGGTCCTTGGATGTGGCTTCAGGCCCTGGCCCTCATATTTGGTTCAGAATTAATCTCTTTAAATTATTTCACAGAGTATGGCTTCTTTTCCTTTGAAAATCTTATCTTTTATTTCGACCTTAGAAGAAAATGCTTTTGCTCACACTGTGGGAGTATCTGCTATTATTTACTGAAGCTGTGATGTGCTAAACACAGCTAAACTGTCATAAACCTTGTACTTAATTACTAATTGCTACCTTCTTCTAGTTCCTAATAATATGACAGGCATTTGGTTAGAAGATTTCACAACTGTCCACATTATTTCCACAAAGGTCATGGCAAGACGCATTCCAAATATCACAAGGTTGTTAGCTGTGGGAATTTGAAGCCAATTCTGCCTAATTTTCAAACCAAAACATTTTCTTAAGCTTTGGGTGCTCAAGAATCAGCTAGGGTGCTCATTGAGAATGTAGATTCCAATACCCAACTACCCCAAATTCTGATTCTATAGGTTTTTGATGGGGCTTAGAAATCTACATTTCTGAATTTCTACAAATTCATCAACCAGCCCCTCTAAGTCTGAAGCAAGTGGTTTGTAGGCCCCTCTTTTTCCAAAGCTGTGCAACCCATGCTGGTTATGGCTGAGATGCATAATTATCCCCCTGATATCAGCTCTTACTTGCTGATAAGAATCTCATCCAAAAAGTAGATTTGATCTTTGATATGAAAGCCTAGTAAAAATGTCTGCTTATTCTGTGTTCTCTAATGTCACTGAGTAAACATGCTGAAGAAAAATAGAAGCTTTGTTCTGAGTCATACCAACTTTTAGTCATTACTTTAGAATGACTTAAATATCTAATAATAACAATCAATATAGGTTGCAATATATTACTCATGTTTACAGTTTTATATCTCCAAATAAAAATTATTCATATAGTTTCCCTCCTTTGTGATTCTAATGTCAAATATAATCTAAGCCATTACAGAGCAAAAAAGAGAGACAGATAATTAAAAAATATATTTTTTCTTTTGCCAGGCCACTCTCCTCCAATCCACCCTTTTTTGTGAAAATATTTTAGTTGAACACAGACAGCTCTTTATTCTCTTTTATGTTATAACAGGAAGAATAACTTGGATGACTATTTGACCCTTACCAGTTGGGTAATTTTATTAGATAGAAAAATACAAGCTGTGTATTTAAAAGTGAGTAGCACAAGCGACTATTCAATAATACCCTTCGAAGGAAACACCACAAAATCCAGCTTCGTGGTTGATTTAGGCACAGCTCATTCATCAGTCTGGAAGTTTCACTCAATTTCCCTCAAAAGGGTCACTCTTCATGACTACTATAGGAAACAGTCCAAGAACCCATAGTTTACAGAAGAAAATCTGGGAGGCTTACTGTCTCTTAGCTGGATATTTAACTTTTGACAAGTTGTCAAATTCTCTTATCCACCATCTACAAAGGTAAAAAAGAGCCATGTCATAGACTCAAGAGGTCACTATAAAGGTGGAAATCAGATGATATGAAAGTACTCCCTCACCCAACCTTTCTGTTTAAATTCTAGTCTGTGATGAAGGGACAGCAGTTGCACAGTTAGTCCTGGGTTGATAGCATCGTATAACACAGATTTTCAATTTTACTTAGATATGAGCACTTGTTCACCCAAGAGTATGCAGCAATTCCTCATTCTCAGAAAAGACATGCTGCATATTATCAAATACAGTTTTTGTCTACTAAAGTAGTTATTTATATATTTTTGATAGGTAACTTCAACAGAAAGTGAGGGACATTTAGTGATCTAGGATCGGGGTCACAGGATGCCACAGCCTCTGGTCCAGGTACCCTCAGAACTCTCAGAGGATACAGTGGGAGCAAAAGGCGAGGAAGAGGGAGATGGAGTAGGAGAGTGCCTTGCACCCTGGTTCACAATTCTGTTAAAGTCATAGCAAATCCAAATAAGGCAGTTATATTTGACTTCCATAGCATGTTTAAATGCTTAATTTTTAAATTGACAAATAAAAATTATGTAAGCATTTCACTGAAGAAAAGTTTTTCACTAAGAGATTTGGAAAACCACTAATGCTATATGCCACTTTTATCCGGAGGAAGGATGAAATCACTGTCTAGTTCACAGGGATGTCTGAGATCAAAATTCACAACTCAGGCCTCAAGCTTCACCAGGTTTCTTTCAGTGAAAGAGATACCTACATATGGAAATAAGGTGACTGCAGGATGGTTCAACAAGGGATTAAGCCCCACAGACTACATAACACTGACAGGATTGACTCTTGTCCTTTTCATACCGTGGCAATCTAGGAGCCATCAAACAGTATTTTTTGGAAATTACAAAAAAAGAATCACTGGTATTTTAAATTAATCCTGTGGCCAAAATTATATTTATTTGGAATATTTTCTTTTTGATGTGAAACTGAACATTTATTTTAAAAGTTATAAGGTACTGTTTTTTTACTAATTCAGTGGAAGGAGATTTAATTTCCTAAATTGCATGCATACCTGAGTTTTTTGAGCCCTCCTGAATGAGTCTAAGAAATGCATTCCAATATTTGCAACTGTCATGTTAATTGGAAATTCTGCTTGACATGAGAGAACCTTGGTATTTTGTGGGATGCAAGGGATAGAAGTGTGTTGGGAAGAAAAGTAGGAAGTCAGACAGTCAAGCATCTCCTGCTCATAGAAAAACACATTGAAATATAAAACCTGGATTCTAATGAGTTTGGTTCATGACCAAATTTTGGTTTAAGCCATTAATCTCGATGCAGTGGGGGAAAAAACCAAGATTGTGTTGTTTTAGCTGATACTCATTATCAATTTCATCTGTCTGTTTTTCCATCTCATTGCCAAGCCTCAAGTTTCCATGCAGGGAACTAATAGGCTAGGCGTTAATCTTTCTGACCATGAAAGATTATCCATCCTCCCCATTTAAATTATCACATTTGTTCTAACATAGTTGGAAGAAAAGGGAAAAATACTGTCTTCAGTTAAAAGAAAGAATCTATCTAGCAAAAAGAGGCCATCAGGATGGGAATAATTCGTTTCTTTGAGAACTTTCTCTCCTTAAAAGCATTTGAAGCAGGTTGTAAATAGGAACAAAATAGCTATAGTAGGAGGAAAGCAAAATAGTAGGAGATACCACTTGGTGCCTGAGAAAAATAAAGTGACTCTTGTGCTCTTAAGTCAGCCTAAAATCACTTTGAGTTAACATGGTCTTAAGAAGCCTGACAATGAAGTTAATGAACTGGTCCTAGATGAGGTACTACTTACCTCAGTGCTGAATATTACTACTGTCACCTTGGAAGCACTCCCCTCAGGAATGTTGTACCTACCCATTTGCCACCTGGAAGAACGACTCGGACCCCACTTCAGGTATAAATCAGATGGTGATTTATTACACCTACACAGGTGTAATAAAGGCAAACGTCCCCAAAGAGAAAAGCAGGCTGTCTTTTATATCATTTTTGTGTTGGCAGGCAAGCTGGCGAGCACAGAAGCAGACCATTTAGCTCAGGCCATTTAGCTCAGGGGTGGGGTTACAGAGTTGGCTTGGAGGGGGCTACAGCATGGTGGTTGGCACCAAGACAAACTTAGCTTGGGAAACCAAGCTTGAGTAAGCTTTCACCATTGTTTTACCTGTGGCTAGGAGTTTTGGGGAACTCGGGGAACTTCCTTGTCCTGAAACCTATTCTCAGAATTAACCCAAGGTGAGGTTTGAGACATGCAGGGACGCAGGCTGAGACAGTTAGGGGCCTTTAGGGGTCCTTTTGCTGGGTACTAAAGGAAGCTATGCACTGATGTCAGTGCCCTGTCCATACTTCAAAGCAATTTTGAAACTCTTTTACTGGAATGACCATCACAGCTGTTGTCATAGAACACACAAAACACACAGCAACAATAATGAACATCACTCTGCAAGACACCATCACAGGTCGTTAAGGACGCAGCTGTGAGACACTGATATATCAAGGTTATGAAGTTGTCTGTACAGTGCTGCCAACATAAGTGCACCATGGCCAGTCTGGGAACTTAACTGTCAGATCTTCCTAGGATGACAGCTCTCACGGCCATTCCAGAGAAAGAGTTTCAAAATTGCTTTGAAAGTCAGACCAGACACTGGCACTTGTGCGTAGCTTCCCAAAGGGAGACCCTCACAGGTGACTGTAGTGATATTCGGCAGTGAGGTATGTAGCACTTTTTCTAGAATGAGTTTGAGGACTTAATTGTCAGTCCTTTGTATTTTTATGACCAAAAAAAAAAGTGCCACTAAATATATTTGCAGAATAGACTTTGCTTGTGAATTAGCTGAACCAGAATTGCATCAGTCAGTGGTACAGATAGAGGCGAAGGCCATTTTGGTAGCTTGGTCCCTTGAAAAGAGAATTTTGACTGAAGTGGTGCCCAAGACATTGAATTATACCTTCCCAAGGTCATTGATACATTTTCAAATATATAATTTTGGTAGCAATACTCCCTAAGGGCTGAGGAGCTGAGGACATATTTTGCTTTTTGTTTTTGTTTGTTTGTTTGTTTGTTTGTTTGTTTGTTTTTCAAGAGACAGGGTCTCCCTTTTGTTCAGGCTGGTCTTGAACTCCTGAGCTCACAATCCTCCCACCTCGGCCTGGCAAGTCCTGGGATTACAGGTGTGAGTCACCATGCCGGCTGCAGAACTTTGTCTAGGTGAGTGCTAAAGGCCTTCTGAGCTCATGCAGGAAAAAAGGGCTCTGTCCCAGAGAGTGTTTAGGAAAGAGCCGGTGACAAGGGTGTGGGAACGGAGGCTGTGCTGGACCAGTGACTAATGACAGAGGCCCAGTGCGAGACCGACCAGGTCAGGGAACCGGAGGTGGGTAAAGGAGGCTGGGCCCTGGGCAGAGAGGCACGGCCAGCCCCAATGGACTGGGGGATCAAAGCCCGTCCGGTTCTCCTCACTCCCTCCAGCAGCTGAGCTGCCCACTGGCCAAAGGGAGAGAGGAGCGTCCAGGCGCTCCCGGAGGGCCAGGGGACAGGATAGGGACGGCCCTGGGGGCACCAGCGCAGTGGGGGTGGGCGGCAGGCCAGCAGATCTGAGCCGGACTGACTGTACCAACGCCTGCTGTCAGGCGGGGACAGGAGCGGATGTCCTCCTGGTGCCACTGCAGCCCTCCAGAGGCGTAAGGAAGAAACAGGTTGCTATTTCTAAGACGCTGCATGCTGGCCTCGCAGTCAGAGAGGGCTCCAGATGCGCTCTGCCCTGCCCATGGGGGAGGCCTTGTGTCCGCAAATGAAGCATCCTCTGTCCCGAGGGGTCCCCTGGGGTTTGTTTGGCCCAAGTGCAAGGAAGGGCCGCTGTGCGACCCTGCGGAAGGAGGTCAGCAGGGACTGCACACAGCCCACCAGGGCAGCACATGGAGCACCCTATGGGCGCAGGTGCGTGGTCCTCTGCCCCTTTGAGGATGGGGACATGGCTTCTTGTCCCAGTGGCATCAATCAGAAAAGGTGTATGGCCTTGCCGTCTACCCAGCGACTAGAACCTCCCAACAGAGCTAGAGTGTCTGATAATCCTGAGGAAAAGCCCCCTGCAATCCTGTGGCAGCCAGACCAGGACACGCAACCCTAGGAATAAGCGCAGGGAGCCCCCTTGGTTTCTCCTGCCCGGAATGGCAGCTCTGCAGAGCTGGGCCCGAGCAAGGCAGCTTATCCTGTCCGGCCAGCTGTTTCCAAAAGTCAAAAGCAACTCAGAAGTGTCAGTAGGAAACTTCTCTTCGCTTGTTTCCAAGCTGTTGGTAATCCGGCCAGACCCCTTCTTGACAGAGTCCCAGCCGCGGTGGCCTAGTGGAGCGTCCAGCATCACAAGGGGACAGGGCAGCCACACTCTGGCCCTTCCGTCAGTCAAGCCTCTGGGAAAGCTCTTGAATGAAAGAAAAATACTTTCTTCCCATTCAGAAAAAGCCTTCAGCTTTAGTAAATGGGCTATTTATTGACTTCGAAGCTATTTCTAGACATCGTGTGTTCAGAACAACAGGCAGAAATGTGTGAGGAAGAAACTGAGGGGACTACAGGGGTGGGGGACACGACACCCCAGCCCTGCTGCCTGCACAGCCACCAAGTGAGAGTAGAGACAGAGGGACAGGCCCACAGGCCCAGGGCGGTGCTGTCCACCTGCAGACATCCTGGCTCTAGGCATAGGTGAAGTAGGTGGGTCAGCATGAAGAATGGGTAATCCTGATGAGTCAGTTTCCTGTGATTATACTGAGTCTGTAAGCAAAGGTTCCAATTACTCAGAGAAACAGACAAAACATCCCTTGAAAGTATCATTGTTCCAAAGGCCACTGGAATTACAATAAAAATTAAAAACAAAATCCTTTTAGTACAAGACAGCTCCTTGTGGGAAGATTGCTGTTCTTAATTAGTTTTCTAGCATTTATCGCCACTCTGGGGCAAGCTCATTTCTAAGCCATCAACTTGTTTCTTTCACTGTGTACAGTTAAGTGAAACAAAGAAATGCTGTGGGGAGGCAAAAAGGGGAAATTGCTCCCATACAAGGAAATTAAGATTTATTTTATTATGCCTCTCATTAGAGTTAATTGCAGCTTATTAGTGGCACTAATAAGAAACTAGGATACTATGATCTTGAGTACTTCATTCACTTTCATTTACACAGGGTATGCCACAAGCACTAAAGCCAAAACGGAAAGAGAGAAACAGTGCAGGGGGAGGGAGCAGGCTCTTCTTCCCTGACAGCTGCAGAGGAAAGCACTAGGTGCCTGTGTGCTGTTGGTGGATTGAAGTTGGAGGACGGGAGAGAAGGTAGAACCTGGTCTTCTGTTGTTGAGTATTAGGAGTGACCTCCACAGAGACTCGCATAAGAAATACTGCCCAGAGGAATGAGAGGGCCCAGCCGCCCTATGTGTCCTGGAGTCCTGGCTATCCACGATAGGATCAGTTTTACCTTGAGAGTTCTGCAAGGACATGCAAGTGTCCCCACTGTGCCAGCCTGGGCCCTGGCAAGGTGTTGAGGTACACTTTGATTTGGTGGTGTGGGGAAAGCTTAATGAAGAAATAATTTACGAAGCTGCAGGGGGCCGAAGGTATAGCAGCAAAGCCTGGGGATAAAAGCATGGAGCATAGTTACCACCCAAGGAGAGTAACCAGAAGGAGTAGTTATAGGAGGGGGAGGAGAGGAGAGAGAGAGAGAGAAACTGAAACTTATGAACCAGAGGTAGCCAGAGAAAGATAACTGTAGGAAATAAGCAATGCGCCAGAGTAGGGAGCCAGACAATCAAGACCTCACAGCCCTGATGTCCTTGGCAGACAGGGTGCAGTAGCCATCAGTGCCATCACACAGGTCAGCCTCCCAGAGCACAGAGGGACAGGTGAAAAGAGCCAGCACACTCATCAGGCTGCTGTCTGTTGTCCTGGCTGGGCCTATTCATTCAACTGGGAAGATGTCGGTTGCAGGCAAGGGCTACAATCTGGACACCGTAGAGACAGTGGGGATGGAGAAGTTTGCACTGCCAGCAGCTCAGGACCAGGCAGGTGTGCCAACACACAGCAGGTAGTCAGCTGGCAGATCCCACTGCAGGAACATAGCTTCCCCAAAATAGATCTGCAGATGGCAGTGGGGACCCAGGACACCCAGGTATGGGTGATATTCCAACATCCAAGAAGGTGTCGTGTTCCAGGAGGTAGACTTGCTCAAGATGGGGTCAGAAAGAATATTTCTGCCCCTGCATGAGGGGCTGGGTTGTGGGCAAGTTTCCAGGGTCTCTGCAACCAAGAGAGATAGGAGCTGAAAGATGCTAAGATTTGAAATTGTTTTGAATGTGCCAATAAAGAATTGTTTGAAAGCATATTTAAATCAGACCTTATTTAACCCCTTTTCAAATAGCTATTGACACTGTGGGAGAAGATAATGAGCCTCTGAAAGAAGGAGATTTTATTCCACTAATAAGTAGAATATTAATAAAGCTCAGCCTTTATGCTGGGCACCATCCCAGAGGACGGCACACAGAACAAGCAAGATGACAATGTGTGTCATGGAGCATACTGGATGAAAGGTCTAAAACCAAAAGTACTTATTTTTATGCACAATTGGAATGATAATTCTTTAAGAAGAGAGTCTCTGTATATTTTGTTCTTAGTAGGGTCTCAGGACGGAGAAGTATCTGTTTACTGACTGACTCATAACATCCATATTTAGTAGGAACTTGGCTGGGCAACAAAGCCATTTTGCCTACTGTTTAATATACGTCTAACAATCAAAACATAGGATGCATAGGAAACTGGTGGGACCCTGTGAAAAATGATGAATTATAACCCCTAGCTATAAAGTCAGAGTAAATTTACCACATTTGATCAGGCCACAAAGGAAAAATAATAAAAAAGAACAATTTTATTTCTTGTGCTCCCTAATTTGTTGGGGAGGGATATAAATCTGATATCTCTCTCTTTTCTACCTGAATATTGTCCAGGCTAGAGTGCTGTGGTGTCATTATAGCTCACAGCAACCTCAAACTCCTGGGATCAAGTGATCCTCCTGCCTCAGCCTTCCCAATATCTAGAACTACAGGTGCTCACCACAATGCCTGGCTAATTTTCTATTTTTAGTAGAGACAAGGTCTCACTCTTGCTCAGACTGGTCTTAAACTCCTAAGCTCAAGGGATCCTCCCTCCTTGGTCTCCCAGAGTGCTAAAATTATTGACATGAGCTACCGCACCCAGCCCCTACCTAAATATTTAAAATCCTTACATATCAGTAGCTTTTAGATGTACCAACAATAGTCAAGCTGAAAATATAGTCAAGGACTCTATCTTTTTTACAGTTGTGCCAAAGAAGATTAAATACCTGGGAATTTATCTAATGAAGGGATTGAAAGATGTCTATAATGAGAACTATGAAACCCTGTGAAAAGAAATAGCAGAAGATGTTAACAAATGGAAAAACATACCATGCTCATGGCTGGGAAGAATAAACATTATTAAAATGTCCATACTACCCAAAACAATCTACAAATTTAAGGCAATCCCTATCAAAGCACCAATGTCACACTTTAAAGATCTTGAAAAAATAGTACTTCGAAAAAATAGTACTTCATTTTATATGGAATCCGAAGAAATCTTAAATAGCCAATATGCTACTTAGAAATAAAAACAACCTGGACTGGGCAGCACATATGGCTCAGTGAGTAGGGCACTGGCCCCATATACCAAGGGTGGCGGATTCAAACCTGGCCCTGACCAAATTGCAACAAAAAATAGCTGGGCATTGTGGCGGGCACCTGTATAGTCCCAGCTACTGGGAGACTGAGGCAAGAGAATCACCTAAGCCCAAGATCTGGAAGTTGCTGTGAGCTGTGATGTCAAAGCACTCTATGAAGGGTGTGGAGTGAAACTCTGTCTCTAAAAAAAAAAAAACAACCTGGATTTGGGGGGGAGGAGGTAAGATGGCTGGCTGGAGCCAACTTTCAACAGAGGCTCCTGTCCAGAGGGAGAGATAGTGGGCAGAATGAAATCAATGAAGCTGAAGGTCAGGAGCTGAGCTAAAAAAGATTGATGAGTGCACATCATCCCTGATAAGGCAAGCTGTGATTCCAAGGAAACAAACTACAGGTACAAACCCAATGACAGGGGCTGTGTCTGTGGCTCAGTGAGTAGGGTGCCGGCCCCATATACCAAGTATGGTGGGTTCAAACCTAGCCCCAGCCAAACTGCAACAAAAAAAAGCCGGGCATTGTGGCAGGTGCCTATAGTCCCAGCTACTTGGGAGGCTGAGGCAAGAGAATCACCTACACCTAAGAGCTGGAAGTTGCTGTGAGCTGTGATGCCACTGCACTCTATTGAGGATGACAAAGTGAGACTCTCTCTCTAAAAAAAAAGACAAAAAACCAACAACAAGAGGATGAGCGACCCCTTCCCAAAGAGAGTGGTTCACTGTCTATTGTCTACTAGTGACCAGTGTTCAGAAGACCTCTGATTTTACCCCATGGAAAAGAGCTGCTAAACTCCTTCTCTAGAGAGGTCCCACTGGTAAGCCTAGGCATTGTCCTGCCCAGCATAAAATTGAACAAATATTTTCCCTGCAATTCTGAACTCCCAGAATTCACCCCTCATCTGGTGATCTGAAAGCCCATCCCCTGCAGAGCCCAGAATGTTTGGTAATTCCTTGAGAGGTCTGGGCATTGCCTGGACTGCCGCATGACTGCACTGAAACAGTGACTTGAGTGGAAGGTGGAAGGTGTGGGGAAAGAAAGACAAGTGGGAGAGAGATAAACATGGCCTCACAATAGTACCCGGCCATGGTGGGGCTCATACTCTGGGTTAAATTTTGGAGAAACACTTACTGTTCCTGTTGACCACTGAAGAGAGCTGGGCCCCAACCTCTATGGGTGCTGGTGTTGGAGTGTGGCTGGGGCAGAGACCAGACTCTGTGGGAAAGAAATAGGTGCTGCAATGGTACCCACACACAGATAGCAGTGATCATACCCCAGAACTGACTCTGGTGGAACACTCCCCAGATGCCATTGAACACTGGAGGGATCCAGGCTTCAGCTACTTGATGTTGCCCTGATGGAAGAGTGCAAAGGAGATACTGACCAAAGGAGATACTGACTCCCTTTTGACTCTGGCAGGTGCATATCCCTGGCACCTTTATTCACTGAAAGGAACAGGGCCACAGCCCCATGGGGTTACCAGTGGCAGGGCAAGGCTATGGGATAAGAGGGTAAAGGAGGCACCCACCACCCTGAACTGACTCTTTGGCTGGATAGGCCTGCCTGACTCCATTGAGCACCAGAGGGAACCACACTCCAGCTCTTGGGTTTCCAGGATGGAGCTGCCTATGGATCTGTGCTGTTAGGTTGCTGGACACCATTTGAACTCTCCCAATTGAGCAGTGATTATTCTGCCTGGGACAATCAGATAGGAACTCTCAACCTGGGCTGGCTACCTAGGGACCCTCCAAGATTGAGCTATGCTTGTGTTGAAGTGGAAGGGACTGATTCTCCTTCTTCAGTTGTCCCTGGTTGGGGGCAGGTGTCTCAGTTGCTCATATCTCTCCCCAGCTGAGATTTCAGCCAAAATCCACAACTCATTAGGATTGGATAGAAGCTGGCTGAGTACAAGACAGGGGCAGATAGCCCTATCGCACCAATCAGGCACTCAGAGTCTCTGGCTGCGAGTCTGAAAGGGATGTTTGTAAAGCTTTAGGGGGAAAGCCACAATCACCAGTCCCAGCTCTCTAGTAAAGGGATGGTTAATTACAATTCCTGGAACCCTCAATCCAATCTCACCCTACTAGTTTTGCTAGCCAAACTATGGAAAATAATCATGGGGTGAAACCAACACAAGAACTCTAGCAACATGAATAATCAGAGTAGATCAAATCCCCCAAGGAATGACAAAGGAGATACATCAGAAGATGCCATTCTTAAGCAAATGGCTGAAATGTCAGAAATAGAATTCAAAATATGAATAGCAAATAAAATGAATGAATGGAGTAAATATGGAAATAAAAATCCAAGGAGTTGTGCAAAAGTTGTCTCAAGAAATTAATGAATTCAAAGACAAAATCACCAAAGATATGGACACAATGAGAAAAGAGATAGCAGAGCTCAAGTAAATGAAAATGTTATTTGAGGAGCTCCAAAATACAGTAGAATCTCCCATTAATAGAGTTGAGCAGGCAGAAGAAAAGATCTCTGAAATTGAAGACAAAGCTTTTGAAAGTTCTAAAACACTCAAAGAGGCAAATGGAGAGCAGAAACTGATCATTTCCTGAGAGAGTTGTGGGATCACTCCAAATGATCAAACATTCATCTTATAACAATTCCTGAAGGAGAAGAGGATGGTCCTATAGGCAAAGATGCTCTACTCCAAGAGATTTTGAAGGTGAATTTCCCAAGCATTGTAGGAGATACAGAACTTCAGACAGTAGACAGTTTCAGAACCCCAGCAAGACTCGGTCCAAATAAAGCATCTCCTTGACACATTGTGATTAACTTTGCCAAAGTTAAGATGAAGGAGAAAATTCTGCAAGAGGGCAGACATAAGACAAGCTTCACCTACAAAGGGAAAAATATTAGAATGATTATAGATCTCTCAGCTGAAAACTTTCAAGCCAGAACAGGATGATCATCAGCCTTCAATCTCCTAAAACAAAACAACTTTCAGCCCAGGATCCTGTATCCATCTAAACTGAATTTCATTTGTGATGGAGAAATCAAATACTTTACCGACTTACACATATTGAAGAAATTTGCCAGAACTAAACTGGCTCTCCAGGATATTCTCAAACCCATCCTCCATAATGATCAGCACAATAGTCTACCACCAAAGTAAAATCATCCAGAAATTTTTGAACAGAACTCAACTTCCACAATGGCAAAGGAATTAAAAACATCCACCAAACTTTCAAAAAATTTGACACCTAAAATACTACCAGGCTTATCAATTCTCTTGATTAATGTGAATAATTTAAATTGTCCTCTAAAGAGGCACAGGTTGGCTGACTGGATACGTAAACACAGACCAGATATCTATTGCACACAAGAGTCTCATCTTACCTTAAAGGATAAAAATAGACTCAGGGTGAAGGGATGGATATCTTGAATACAGGCAAATAGAAATCAGAAAAAGTAGGGGTTGCAATTTTATTTGCAGATACAATAGGCTTTAAACCAACAAAGATAAGGAAAGATAGGATGGTCACTACATATTTGTCAAGGGAAACACACAACATGAAGAGATTTCAATAATTAACATTTATGTGCTCTACCAGAATGCCCTCAATTTATAAAGAAAACCCTAAAAGATATGAACAATTGGATATCTTTCTGCACTATAATAGTTGGAAATTTTGACACCCCTTTGGCAGGTTTGGATAGATCCTCCAAGAGGAAACTAAACAAATAAATAATGGGCTTAAACTTGATACTAGAACAAATGGACTTAACAGACCTCTACAGAACATTTAATCCTAATAAAACTGAAAACACATTCTTCTCATCAGCCCATGGATCATCCTCCAAAATTGATCATATCTTAGGACACAAGTCTAACCTCAGCAAATTTAAAAGAATATAAATTATTCCTTGTATCTTCTCAGACCATCACAGAATAAAAGTTGACAATAGGAATCTTCATACTCAAACAAAGTAATGGAAACTAAATAACTTTATGTTGAATGATAGCTGAGTCAAAGATAAGATTAAGAAGGAAATCATCAAATTTTTAGAACAAAATGATAACGAAGACACAAATTATCAAAACCTGTGGGATACTGCACAGGCTATCCTAAGAGGGAACTTTATAGTGTTGGACACCTTCATCAAGAAAACAGAAAGAGAGAAAGCCAACAACTTTCCTGGGTCATCTCAAGCAACTAGAAAAGGAAGAACATTCCAATCTCAGACCCAGCAGAAGAAAAAAAATAACCAAAATTAGGGCAGAATTAAATGAAATTGAAAACAAAAGAACCATTCAGAAGATTAATGAAATAAAAAGATGGTTTTTTGAAAAGATTAACAAAATTGCTAAAACTTTTCTCTAACCTAAACAGAAAAGTAAAATCTCTAATATTGTCAGTCAGAAACAATATAGGAGAAATAACAAAAAACACCTCAGAAATTCAAAAAATTCTCAATGATTACCACAAAAAAACTCTATTCTCCGAAAAATGAAAATCAGGAGGAAATGGACCAATACCTGCAAGATTCAGATATTGAATTCAGGTATTGCCACCTTCCTACATTCAGCCAGAAAGAATTAGAAATTTTGAATAAACCTATATCAAGCACTGAAATAGCATCAACTATATGAAATCTTCCAAAAAAGAAAAGTCCATGACCAGATAGCTTCACACCAGAATTTCACCAAACCCTTAAAGAGGAACTAGTACCTACATTACATAACCTTTTCCAAAACATAAAGAAGAAGTAATACTTCCCAACACATTCTACGAAGCAAATATCACCCTGATCCCCCAAAAGAGAAGTATAAACCAATATCATTAATGAATGTTAATGCAAAAATATTCAATAATATACTAGCAAACAGAATTCAACAACACATCAAAAAAATCATACACCATGATCAAGTTGGGTTTTATCCCAGGGTAACAAGGTTGATTCAACATACAGAAATCTATAAATATAATACAGCAAAGACCATATGATTCTCTCAATTGATGTAGAAAAGGTTTCTGATAATATCTATCTTCCTTTTATGATCATAACTCTTTAAAAAAAATAGGCTTAGATGGGTCATTTATGAAATTGAAAGAGGCCAAAGCAAATCCACCACCAATATCATATTGAATGGAGTAAAATCGAAAACATTTCCACTCAGATCTGCAACTAGGCAAGGATGCCCACTGTCTCCACTGCTATTCAACATAGTAATGGAAATCTTAGCCATTGCAATCAGGCAAGAGAAGGTGATCAAGGGTATCCAAATAAGGTCAGAGGAGATCAAACTCTCACTCTTTGTGGATGATATGATCCTATACTTGGGAAACCCTAGGGACTCAACTACAAAACTCTTAGAAGCAATCAAGGAATACAGCAGCATTTCAGGTTACAAAATCAATACTTATAAATCAGTAGCTTTTATATATAGCAACAATAGTGAATCTGAAAATATAGTAAAGGACTGTATTCCTTTTATAACAGTGCCAAAGAAGATGAAATATCTGGGAATTTGCCTAACAAACTATATGGAAGATCTCTATAAAGAGAATTATGAAACTCTGAGAAAAGAAATAGCTAAAGATGTTAACAAATGGAAAAATATATCATGCTCATGGCTAGGAAGAATAAACATTGTTAAAATGTCCGTACACCCAAAGCAATCTACAGATTTAATGCAATCCCTATTAAAGCACCATTGTCATATTTTAAAGAGCTTAAAAAAACAGTACTTTGCTTTATATGGAATCTGAAAAAACCTCGAATAACAAATACATTACTCAGAAATAAAAGCAAATCAGGAGGTATTACGTTACCAGACTTCAGGCTATACAATAAACCTATAGTGATCAAAACAGCATGGTACTGGCACAAAAGCAGAGATGTAGATTTATGGAATAGAATAGAGAACCAATAGATGAATCCAGCCACTTACAGTCATTTGCTCTTTGGTAAGCTTATCAAAAACATCCAGTGGGGAAAGATTCCCAGTTTAACAAACGGTGCTGGGTGAACTGGCTGGTGACCTATACAAGACTAAAACTGGACCCCCACCTTTCACCATTAATCAAAATTGATTCTCACTAGACAAAAGATTTAAACTTAAGACATGAAAGTATAAAAATATTAGAAGAGAGTGCGGGGAAAACACTTGAAGTAATTGGCCTGGGAGAATATTTTATGAGGAGGACCCCCCCCCCCCAGGCAATTGAAACAACACTGATCAAACTAAAAAGCTTTTGCACAAGTAAGAGTATAGTAAGTAAAGCAAACAGACAACCTTTAGAATGGGAGAAGATTTTTGCAGGTTGTTTCCAAGAAAGATCTGATAACTAGAATCTACAGAGAACTCAAACTAATCAATAAGAAAAGAACAAACAACACCATTTCTTTGTGGCAAGAGACTTGAACAGAAGCTTCTCTGAAGAAGACAGGCGTGCGACCCACAAACATATGAAAAAATGCTCATCATTTTTAATCATCAGAGAAATGAAAATTAAAATCACTTTGAGATATCATCTAACTCCAGTAAAATTAGCTCACATAATAAAATTCCAAAACTACACATGTTGCTGTGGATGTGGAGAAAAGCTAACACTTCTTCACTGCTGGTGGGATTGCAAACTAATACAGCCTTTTTGGAAAGAAATATGAAGAATTCTCAAGGAACTAAACATTAACCTACCATTTGATTCTGCAATACCATTACGAGGCATCTACCCAGATGAACAAAAATCATTTTACAACAAAGTCGTTTGCACCAGAATGTTTACTGCAGCCCAATTC
This sequence comes from Loris lydekkerianus, assembly GCA_963574355.1. Taxonomy (NCBI): domain Eukaryota; kingdom Metazoa; phylum Chordata; class Mammalia; order Primates; family Lorisidae; genus Loris; species Loris lydekkerianus. Next base: position 70,922 of record CAUYPK010047669.1, read on the forward strand.
ACAATAGCCAAGTCGTGGAAGCAACCTAAATGCCCATCCACCCATGAATGGATAAACAAATTGTGGTATATGTATACCATAGAATACTATGCAGCCATAAAAGAGGGAGATTTTGCATTTTTTGTTTACCTAGATAGAGCTGAAATATATTCTTCTTAGCAAAGTATCTGAAGAATGTGGAAAAAAAGAATCCAATGTATTCAATTCTATTATGAAACCAATAAATAAACACTTAACCATTCATATGAATGATAAAATACAAAGATAGTCCAGAAAAAAAAGAGCAGATAGGTGGGGGGAGGGCAGGTGGAGGGAGTATATTTGGTGGAATCTCACCAAAAATACACAACGCAAGGGTACATTTCAAAATAATATTTTGAATTGTCGTAACGCAGAAATAAGTGAGTGATGATTATGTTAATTAGTCTGATTTAAGCATTTCTACATTGTATATCAAATCATTACATTTTACTCCATAAATGCATAGTTATGATTTAATAAAAATTAAATTAGAAAAATAAAATACTACTCATACCAAATATCTTCTCAAACTCAGTACTTATTTGGAAAAAAGTGCTTCCAAAGGTAATCATTATTTGACAAGCCTTTTAGTTTATATCCTTGGTGCCACATTTATTACCATTAATTTAATTTTTTTCCAAAATCACATTTATAATTTTTTTTTTTTTGCAGTTTTTTGGCCAGGGGTAGGTTTGAACCCACCACCTCTGCTATATGGGGCCAGCACACTACACCTTTGAGCCATAGGTGCCACCCCCCAAAATCACATTTAAAATTTAGCTTTAACAGCTGCCAAATTTCCAGGGCATTCATTCTTTAAATCAATTATTTTAGTAAGAGCCTTTAATCGCTCATCTTTCTTGTTTCATGTACTAACAAGATTTACAACAGAGTTCTTGACCCCGTACAATATGGCATATTTTTTTTTTCAGGACTGGGTACACCAACAGTAAATGGGGAATGCTATTTTAAAAAATGGCAAATGGTTGTTTTGAAAAATCTAAGCAGCAGAAAGATTGATAATACTTGAGTCATCCAGAACAGGAAAAGGGAAATTAGTAAAACACTTCTCATAAAGAACAAACTTTTCAAATTTTTGTATTTGTTTTTCTCTCAGGAAAATCATCATTTTATCCACTTTGGCACAAAATGGTTGGAAAGACCCCATTTTTTATGGAAAAACTACTTTTCAAGAACTATGATTTTGTGTGTCCCCAGGGAACTTGGAGTCGTAAGCCAAAAATGAAGGAAATCTTCAAACTCAGGGAAAACTCTGGCAGTCAGCTCTCCTGAGAAAGAACCAGTTCCTTCACAGCTCTGTGTACCAAGAAATAAAATAGAAACCCAAGGGCCACCACAGCCACTGCTCTGAACTGGGGCGGAGTTTCTTCAGCTCACTATTATCACTGGTGAGAAAGTAGAACAGAAGTGGTATGAATTACAGAGCTGCAGGGAAAAGAGGATTTATCATGTTACTGAAGGAAAACAAAAGCCAAACCAATAATAGAACAAACAGGAGAACTGAAATTTTGCTTAAAATTCACATCAAATGGGGGAGAATCCAAAGGTTCTATGGTTTCACTTTTAGCTTATTTTGGGAAAAGGGACAATTCCAATAATAAAATTGAACTAAATATCTCAGTTTCTTATTTGCACCTTAGGAAATGCAAATGGGGTGAAACTAGGAAAGAAGAGAACATTTTATCTTATTGACAGGATAAAACAGATATTTGAATTTAAGGTAAAAGAGAAATGAAGCAATATCATTCTTGGTTGTAAATAGGTAGATCTTTCCTCTACATGTGTATAGATTTCTCTTTGGGCAAATCATGAGCATGTTTATTGTTCTGTACTGACATTACTGTCCTCGTGGGATGTCAGTGAGGCAGGCGGGTAGCCAGGACAGGTGCAAAAAGCAGTAATTGAGCATAGACAATATGAAAAGCACCAACAAAATGTTTGATTGTGTCTCACTGCTTGTCATGGACACACAGAGCTGTTGAAAGCTGAAATGTTTCTGATTAAAGTTAATACTTTTCAATGGCTTTTCTATGGGGTGTCTACTACTTGCTTTTAAAATAAATACTTTACGTAACCCTGAACTATTTATCTAGTACAAACTGAGGAGATCCTCTATTGCTTGAATAAAATTAGGAAATTTTGTTTTAAATACTTACTGATGCTTCTATCTAAAAATATTAGGATGTGAAACTTAGTAAAGGTGGAATGTAAATGTCTTAGCACAATAACTAAGAAAATGCCAGGAAGGCTATGCTAACCAGTGTGATGAAAATGTGCCAAACAGTCTATGAAACTAGTGTATGGTGCCCCATGATCGCATTAATGTACACAGCTATGGTTTAATAATAAATAAATAAATAAATAAATAAAAATAAAATAAAAATATTATGTTCTTGCATACTTTCACATCAGAAGAAAAGTTCTGAACTAATTTTATTTTGATAAAAGAGGAAAGAAAGTAGGGGTACTGTAGTAGTTAGGAAACACTATTGCTGAATTTGCCATTTTATCTGGATCTTTGGTAAGGTATTTAAAATAGGACTTATTATCTCACCTTAAGCAAAAGTAATACCCATACAAAATGGGATATACAGCATGGTTTCATTTTGGTAAAATACAACTTAAAAAATTACAGCAAATATGTTAAATTTGGGCAGCACCTGTGGCTCAGTGAGTAGGGCGCTGGCTCCATATACTGAGGGTAGTGGGTTCGAACCCAGCCCCGGCCAAACAGCAACAAAAAAATAAGCAGGTATTGTGGTGGGCATCTGTAGTCCCAGCTACCTGGGAGGCTGAGGCAAGAGACTCGCCTATGCCAAAGAGCTGGAGGTTGCCATGAGCTGTGATGGCACAGCACTCTACCAAGGGCAACAAAGTGAGACTCTGTCTCTAAAAAAAAAAAAAAGAAAGAAAGAAAGAAATGTTAAATTACCTAGAACTTAGTAATGCAAGTATGTAAGCGAATGCTTACGTCTGTGATCTACGCTCTATGCATGTGCAGATGGTACGCACACATATGCAATTCACAGATGGAGAAGGTGAGAGAGAAAAGACTGGGTGACACACATCAAAATGGATATTTAAGGAATTTTTGGTCTTTTGTCTCTGGGCTATCAATAAATTTTCTAAAAATTTCTGCAAGGTGCATGTATGAGGTTTTAGAAATGAGTATGGCAGAGCTCCTGTCTGCCTCCCAAGATTCACTCTTTTACACCATTTCACGCTCTGTGAAAAGACGCTCTGTGGACAGCTGAAATGTATCAACTTCATCAAGGACAGCGAATAACTGATTTGGTCAGTTGGATCCCAGTTTGGTTTGGCCAAAGGGGAACACTTACAGGAAATTCTGGCAGAATTCAGAATAAAGTTAGGTGTTTATTCATTGGCTCTTTCTCAGTGGTGTCACCAAGGAGACCTCTGTCCCTCGACCAAGGGTCACAGCTCCTATCAGGTGGTTATTTACAAATAATCTCCCACTCTCTAGGAGTTCCAATAATCAACCCCTAACCCTAGGTTCTGTTACTAGTTCCAGGATATTGTACTATTCTTACAATTTTGCTATATCAAGCCCACACCTTTTAAGTAATTTCTTCAATACTCCACAAATAACACAGTTGAACCTATCATCTCATTACCATTGGAAATATAACTGGAAAAAAAGGACTAAGTCAGGCATCCTCAAGCTTTTTAAACAGGGGGCCAGTTCACTGTGCCTCAGACCGTTGGAGGGCCAGACTATAGTTCAAAAGAAGAAACTATGAATAAATTCCTATGCACACTGCACATATCTTATTTTGAAGTAAAAAAACAAAACAGGAACAAATACAATCATACCACCTAATGTGGCCTACAGGCCACAGTTTGAGGACCCCGGGACTAAGTCCTATAACTACATTTTCTTAAGCTTTACTTCTTTTTATGTTCTTGGAACTTCACTGACTGTGAGAATTTATTATAGATAGAATTCATGATCAACTCAGATAATGCTATCTTCTGCACTGGAATCACTGTAAAAATAGTCAGTGCTTGTAGCTGGGCGTTGTGGCGGGCACCTGTATTCCCAGCTACTTGGGAGGCTGAGACAAGAGAATCGCTTAAGCCCAGGAGTTTGAGGTTGCTGTGAGCCATGGCACCCTACCCAGAGCGATAGCTTGAGGCTCTGTCTCAAAAAACAAAAAACAAACAAAAAAAAACAGTCAGTGATTGAACTAGGGTGGTTGGTGTCGAGGTGACCAGTGTTATGAAACTTTTGCTTTTTAACGGGACATAAAGTCATTCTGAAAGTTTTCCTGTTTTTTCTGTTTGTTTTGGTGCCAAAACCCAGGAGATTCCAAAAGTTTTTAAGGCATTCAGGATTGTCTTTATAATCATCCTGCAATGAACTCATGTTCTCTCTTACTTCCCAACTTTCATCCATTTTATCCACGGTTTTTCCCAATATTACCAATGCTTTTCCCATCCAGGTTTGCCATACACACTGTGAACTGGGAAGAGCTTCTGCGCCTGTCATAAGAATCGGCTGGCACACACAGTGTAAAGGAGGATTCCAGTTCCATTTCTTACAACAGTGAATTAACGGGTGCCAGAATTCACTTCAGCCTTAAACAGTGACTCTCTTCTATGTTCAAGGAGGTGTAGGAAAGCAGGAGCATAAGGAAACACGTAAGAGATACTTCAAGACCCTCTGCAGCTGGAACATGGACTTGTCTGAAATGAAAGATATACTTGATGGGATTATGGGCAGATTAGACACTATAAGGTAAAAAAGCAATAAATGAGAAGATGCAGTGGTAGAAACTGTAAAGACAGACAGAAAAAGAGGGACAACTTAAAAAGGAAGGCTCTCTCGGTAACTGGAGTCCCAGAAAGAGGGAGCCCAGAGGATACTTGAAATATAAGGGCTGAAAATTTTCCAAATTTAATGAAGAGAATAAAATCTCAGAACCAAGAAGCTCAATTAACTCAAAGCTATACCAAGTTATGAATTATAAGAGAAAACAACTGGTAAATTACATCTCATCAAAAGTGAAACAATTTTCTCTTCAAAAGACACAGTTAAGAAAATTGAAAGGTATGTCACACACTGGGAGAAAATATGTGGGAAGCATGTATCTGACCAAGGACTTCTATTTAGATTACATAAACACACAACTGAATGATGAGAAACAACCCAATTTTTAAAAGGTGATAAAATATTTGAGCATATATTTTATCAACTATTATAGAAAGATGGCACTCAACACATAAAAATAAGCTCAACATAATTATCATAGAAGCGCATAGTAAAACCGTAAGGAGACTTTACTGCACAAGTATTTGTATGCCTGAAATTTTTAAAGGCTGATAATGACAAATTTTGGCAAGATACAAAGCAATGGAAATGTTGATACAGTGTTGATGGAAATGTAAAATAGAGTGATTATTTTTAAAGCAATTTTCAGATTCATGAAAATTAAACGTAAACTGCCACAGGATGCAACAATCTCACTCTTAGGTGTTTACCAAACAGGAATGAAAAAACACATCTGCATAAACACTTGTGCACTTGTACACTGGTTTATTTGTAACAGCTAATCACTGGTGACAATCTAAATGTCTGCTACGGGCTGAATTGTGTCCCCAGCGTTCATGTTGGAGTCCTGACCTCCAGTACTGCAGGATGTGACTATATTTGGAGATCAGCCTTTAAAGATATGATTAGCTTAAAATGAGGCTGCCAGGCTGGATCCTCACACAATCTGACTGGCACCCTTCACAGAGGAGGAAATCTGGACATACAGATACTCAAGGATGCACACTCAGAGAAAGGACCCTGGGAGGACAGAGGAGGAGACAGCCACTTGCAAGACAAGGACAGAGGCCTCAGGAGAAGCCAAACCAGCTCACACCTCCTCCTCTCAGACTTCCAGCCTGCAGGACTGTGAAAAAATAAATGTGTTTTGAAGCCACTCAGTGTGTGGTGTTTTGTTATTTAGCCCGAGCAAACTAATACTGTGTTCATCAACGGGCGATTAGATTCAAATCGCTGCACATCCATGGAATGGACTAGTACTTGGTCATAAAAGGAACACATGATTCCTGCATGCTACAATATAGATGAATCTCAATACATTTATGCTGAGTTAGAGAAGCCCAATCAAATTATCTATATACAATATAATACGTATATCAGAAATGTATCAAATTCTATTAAGAAAAATGTATATGAACTTACCTATAGTATCAGAAAGCAGATGTGCAGTCGTCTAGGGACTGGGGTGGTGCAAGGAATGGATGGGTTACAAAGGGATGGGAGAAAATTGTGGGGGGTGATGGAGATCATGTTCATGATTTAATTGTAATTTTCCTGGGTGCACACAATTCAAAACACATCAACTTATACAATTTTAAATAAGTATGAATAATTGCAAGTCAAGTACACACAAACAAAGCTGTAAGTCCTTTCACAAAATAATCAGCTGACAAAACTTGCCTGATATTTTTCCATCCCCCAAACCTACTGCCCACTTTTAGTAGGCCCACACTATAACCAAACTAGGAGCAATCAGCAAATGATGATTACAAAAAGATCACTTCTTCCTTTGAGCTGTCTTTCCAATTTTATTAGGTTGCTTATAGTAATCTCAAAAGATGCAATTCTTCCCCCACTAAAAACAGAAAAGCATAATTTTTTTTTTTTTTTTAATTATGGGAAGAAATGTTTATTTCTGTTCTTAGGGTATTTTTTTCTGCCCATTTCGGATACAATTTCAATTTCACAAGAAGTATTTTTTCCCTAAATTTTCTCAAATGGAGCACAATAATATGACATATCTGGACCTTATATCCCATCAATAACCTGAGTGGTGCACGTGTCATTCAACAGGTGTCCATGTCATCCACACCAACTCTACTGCTCCCAACATCCCCCCATCTCTCAAAGTTTATTTTTCATGTTATTTGCTTTGGGGGTATGATAATCTAAAGACCTAAAATGCAAAGTACTTTTTTTAAATATATTTTTTATTATTTTTTTTTATTAAATCATAGCTGTGTACTTTAATGCGATCATGGGTCACCATACACTGGTTTTGTAAACCATTTGACATATTTTCATCACACTGGTTAACATAGCCTTCCTGGCATTTCCTTAGTTATTGTGTTAAGACATTTATATTCTACATTTACTAAGTTTCACATACTTTTTTAAAGCAACTAAAAGCAAATTACTCTGTGATTTGAATTTCACAGAGGATTACCTTGACAACGAGGCCCTGAACGTGCGAAACACAGAGCTCAGCAGCTTCGATGACTTATTGTGAAAAGAGAAGATCTCAGCCCAGTGGTTCTCAGGGAGGTTGGGCAGAGGTGCCCAGGCAGCTGGAGGCAGTGAGCAGACCACGGTACCTCGGACAGCACAGGGGATAAGGAACACCCAAGTAGGGAGTAGAAAGGAATAGTTGACACATCCTGGCTACTTCCTACTTTGGTCTAGGAATCTGAGAGGCCCGCACATAAACTGTCTGAGTGTAGCCTCCCTGAGTTTTCACAACTAGGAAAATCATCTTAAGGATGGGGAAGTGGAGGCCCACAGAAGTTGGATGTGGAAATGAGTGTCCGACAATACACAGCCCATTCCTGGCAGAACTGGGCAGAGCTGGATGACCTATTCCAGTTCTGGGATTTCCACTACACCTTATGTCTGGCTTGGAAGCATCAGAATACCCTTTGATTAAAACCAAAGTTTCATTGACTAGTTGACTAGTTGTCATTAGTTAAGATTTTGCTGTGTTAATAATTATAGCAGCCACAACTATAAATCATGTAGTCGCTCTCCCGGTAATGGTAGTAACAGAGGCATTGGTCTGAAAGCTGAGGAGCTGGACATGAAAGGAAAATAATCGGTTGGTAGAAAGAATGAAGAAAGAGTGCTGTAGCTACCGCATAGAGCTGGGTCAAGGGTTCCCAACCCAGCAAAGATCTTCACACTTAGAAGGCCATTTACTATTCCTCCCAAAACATTGAAAAACCTCTATCCAACTTCATAATGGGAACCAAAATAAAAGGAAACATGTAAAATAAACCATCCATGGTGAGTGGTTATGGTTTGTGCAGACACAGTACGGCAGGTCCAAATCTCACGGCCCTCCCCCCTCGCCTCCTTTTTTCCTCCTCACGCTCTCACATGCAGAAACACACCCTCACAAGGGCACGTCTGTGCTGTCTGCCCCACGCAGTCAGGGAAACTGATCACAGTGACAAGGGTGGAATCAAGACAAGAAAATCAATGAATTTCTTTCAGAAACTTTTGCTTGTCACAGAAATGGAAAACACATTAACTCATTTGATTCCTATAAATTGCTTGTAAAGCCAGTAGCACCAGGATAATTATCCCAGTGTGCTGATGAGGAGAGTGTGGAACCTAGAGGTGTCTTATTATTACCCCAGTGTGAACATCCCTGTCTGGAACAAGGCAATTGAGTTTTAATTTATTAATTTTTTAATTGTACCTTGAGACATAGGGGCTGCAGCCCTGATCTTTGGGGTCTGCTGGAGTCCTATGGCAGAAACCTTTTATTGTCAGGAATTGCACTGGGGTTTGGTGTGAAATATTTATCTATTAAATTGGAAAATAAAAATTTATGGAAACTATCGATGCCAAGCAAAAGACAAAGATTCATGAGTAAAAACATGAGCATATAACCCGATCTGTGCACCGTCTAGTCACTATGCATTAGCAGAAACCATCAATAGAGTTAGCTCATTTCAGCTGAAAAGACAACCACATTAAACAACTTCCGTGAACCACTCTGATGAGCATGAGCAATGTTTTCAGTTAACAATAAGAGAATTGAGCGTTCCATTATCCTGATTTCCTTCACCATTAGTCAATGCATCTCTAAGCTGAAGAGAACGGGAGACTTCCGCCAGTACAATAAAAATATAAATAATTAAAATGATTTAGGTTGCCCTTCCTTTAACATTTCCTATCCAAAAAGGCCGTAAATCACTTCGATAAAAGTGCCTTGTTTTTGAAAACCCTGCATCTGTGTTTGGGTTTATGTGCTTCTATTTGATTTCATGCCTCTGACGCAGCAAGAATTAAAGTGATTGCCTGTTTTACGAGGTCATAAATATGTGGCCACGGCCCTGTGCTGGGGCAATGGGAGATTGCAAAATCAGATTTTACCCCTCTGAAAAGGGTCTGCCATTTCTACTGGGTCCCATCTAGACAGTACCTTGTGACGGTAACAGATAATAGTGAGCTAAAAGAATATAACACAGCTAATCCGTTCCTTTCAGGCAAATTCTTAGGCCATATGTATTACAAGACTGATTTTGAAGAAATAATCACTGTGAATTAAAGGCAGCATGGCATAGCAAAAATGGAATAAATTTGGCAGTTAGACATAATTGGATTCAAATCCTAGCTTCATCACTTAAGGACTGATTAACTTTAAGAAAACAACCTAACCTCTCAGAGTATCTGTTTCCTCATTTCTAAAAATGGGTTTAAATACCACTCTCTTAATAAATAAATAAATAAATAAATAAATAAATAAATACTGCTCTCTTTATGTATAAAGATAGGAGTTTTCAGTGAAATAATGGAAGTAAAATGTTTGGTGACAAATTAATGTTTATATATATTGTGTGTATATAAGTATATAAATATATGTATACATGCAATCCCAGTCTAAGTTTTATGGTGTCCTGTGTACACATATGAACTTACTAAAAAGATGTTTCTCAGCATATTCCTCCACACAACAAGTGCAGTGTAGTCTGAAGTAAATTGAGCAAATCTTGAAAACTATGAATATCCCTAAACTTGGATAAGAACTAGGAACCACACGGAAGAACATTTTTTCATTCTATAATAAAAGGATAGAACTAAAAGAAACTGTTCCTCAATTTGCTTTGTCCCTTCTAAATTGGCTTTCTGACAACATGATTCATATTTTTTGTCCTATGCATAATGCTCTTCTAATCTTGATGGCGGGTGCAAGAGATGAGAGCTAAACTTCTGGAGATGCACTCTAAAGACCTCCTCGAAGTCACTTTTTTTGTTCAAGTTGAGTTTCAATTTCAGCAAAGTAAGGCAGGAAAACATTCATGTAAATGCCACGAACTTAGTCTCCTGAAGAGAATCTACTTATCACTTCACATGAAAGCAATTAACTCAGGTAGAAAGGACACATCAAGTTTGAGGAGGGATGAGCCTAATTCCTTGAGAGGCACCCCCAGCCTAGAAGGCCTGGCTGTTAGACAGTGGATTTTGACCACTACCAGGAGAGGATGCTGAGAGACAGAGCTGTGTGGCCTGCAGGTGCCCACAGCATAGCAGCAGCCGACAGTGCTTTCTCTGTGTCCTCAAAGAGCTTCATGAAAGAACATCCCCTTCATCAGAGTAGGCAGCTGTCCACTGCGGAGTCTCACTTCACACTGGATCAGATAATTACAGGAATGTATTGGCTCATGTCCCTGACAGTGTGATGGTGGGACGCAGGATTCGTACCAGCAACTCTATGATGCTGTCTTTTCACTATGTCTTCGCACTATGTCTTTGGCAGGAACAGCCCCTGCCAAGTCTATGCTTAGAGGAATAGAATATGTTAATTGACATAAGCCAACAGGAAACACTCTGAAGTTGGGGATCAGCTTCCTCCTAAGTACAAGAGCTGGCCAGGGAGGAATGGATGCATGGATGAATGTGTGGGTCCAATTCAAACAGGTGGAGGAGGATGGGTGCTGAGAAGGTAAACGACAAGGACCTTAAAGATAGTATAAGCACTAATTATCTAGGACTTACTTAGATAAAGAAATTCAAGCTATCCCTGTTATTCAGGAAATGAACACAACAAGAGCAGAGAAGAACCGACCCACACCACGTCAGGAACAGGCTAAGACAAAACTACCTCCTTTCCAAGGTGAGCAAGCAGCTGAAAAAATAAATCACAGAACATGTGCCAGTTAAGAAAGGGTTTGGCTGCTGTGACAGAACAACACAAAGTACCAGCACATTAAGCAAGATAGGAGTTTATTTTTCTCTCATGTAAATGAATCCCAGAAAGATCTGGTATACAGACCCTACAGATTTAAAAAAAAAAAAAAAAAAAGGAAACAGAAAAGAAAATAACAAAAGAGGCTTCCCGCTCCTCCTGCTCTCCCCTCCCATGTTGGCGTCCATCTTCAAGGTCATTTCATCATCAACAGAACCTGTTAAAGCCCAGTCAGCCATTACTTCTACATTTCAGATGAGAACGAGAACAAGGAAGTGAGGGAAACCCCAAAGGGCGCCTACTCCACCCTTGAACAAGCTTCCTTGGAAGTCCATGCAACTTGCATCTGAACAGCCTTTTCCTCCTTTCTTAGATCTGCTTCTTTGTTCCTGTTAGGGACATTTGCTGCTGCCCAATTAAATCTGCTCTTTGCCCTGAATGGAAAACTATTCTAAAAAGCAGCAGTGAATAAGGACAGTGACCCATATGCAGAGGAGCAGGAAAATGAAGTCCTGATCCTTGAAAACAGTCATTGTATGAGGAAATGCCAGTAATCGTACCACCGGTATGAGAAACCAAGACATATCAATTATTTCCTATGGTAATAGAAAGTGCTTGAGTCTACAGTGAATGAAGCTATAAATACTAGTTGATATCAATACTGAATGAAGGAAAAAGATTTAGCCCATTCAAAACTTGCTTAACAAAAACTGATCAAAGATAATCCACTATGTTGAAATACTACACAAAAAGCAAGCACTTAACAACTATTGAGTGAAATATAACATTTAATAAATTCAATAATAGACTAATTAGAAATCAATGATGTTAGTGTTTTAAAATGTGGTCTGTATAATTTTTGATTTGGGAAAAATATTGCTTTTTGTGGTCCAATGTATCATTAATTTTTAAAATAGATTTAATAAACAATGGGAGAGTCATTTTTTTGTATATAGGATGACAAGTTTACCTGCATTTATTAGAACAGCTTATACAACTTACTCAATGTTCCATTATTTTATTAAAAATTTGGTAATTTAGTAAATTTTTAAATCCTCTATCTTCTTTACTACCTACATGCTGAGACAGCTATTTTCAAGTTTCCTAGTACTATTGTGTTTCTGTCAATTTCTCACTGAAATACTAAGACCTCTTGCTTTACGTGACTCAATTCAAATTGCTTTAGGACGATATTTAAGAATAACACCATTATAAACATAATGCAATTATGCATTATGCATATTGCATTATAAACAAATGCTTATGTACCACCAAACCAATCTGAAAACCAAACACTGACAGCACTGTTAATTCATCTTTGTGATCCTTCCCTTGGCCTGTCCTTCTTTCCTCCCAATTAACAGCATTATGCTAATTTTTAGGTTTGTATTTCTCATAAATTTTTATTTCTTTGTTAGCTGAAGCCACAAATAATATAGTATGATAAGATATTTATGTCCTAAAACTTTATGCAGCAATAAAAATAAATGACCTTGAGAAAGACCATTTAAGTTACATAAATCCCCAAACCATATTTAGCAAAAATAAGCAAATGCAGATGAATACATGCAATGTGAAACCATTTATATTATGGTTAAAACAAGAATTATATCTGCTAATTATAAAATAATTCTTTTTTCTTCTACTTAAGTCATTTTGCTTTGTTTATCTTTTAACATTTAATATGTATTTGTTTAATTATTTATCTTTTAACATTTAATATTCTGTGTTTCCATTTCATGATTTGTAATTGTCCATATTTGTGCTTTTATTCTTTTGAAGGCAACTTTGCTTTACATACATTTATTTACATAAAATACTTTTTCTTAAATCCAATGCAAAAGACTTTGTCTTTAAATATGGTAGTTTGATCAATAGTATATGTAACTAAAATATTTAGATTTTTCTTATCTTGCTCTTTCCTTTTGTATATTTGAACTTTCTTGCTGTTTCTTTTTTTGTTCCCTTGCCAAATGCACTACATGATTTTTACGTTTATCATAACCAGTGGTTTAATAGATTATAGGTAAATGTAAATAACATATCTTGTTTTAAACAGCCAGTTTAAGCATTTCAAAACTACACTTAATCTACATTTCTTAACCTATGCTTCCTACATTATCATAGGCAAGATAACAACAGTGCGTTTTAGAACAAATAAATAAAAAGAAGAAGAAAAACCAATATATTTTGAATTCTCATCCATTGAGTAGACTATTTAAATTACGCCTTTATTTTTCCATCTACTCTTGCCTTCCCCCTCACCACTGAACTTTATTAGTATAGTTAAGATGAAATTTTAAATATTTTAGTATATTATCATTTTTAAATATAGATCTTCTCTTTTGAAAAAATGTATAACGTTTGAATTAGGTTTCTAAGTCAGTTGTACCATGTTTTTACTCATTTCTGTGGTTTAATTTGCCTCCCATTTTGCCGTCCATCTTTTTGTGCTCATCTCCCACTTGGAGACTGATACAGATTCATCACAAACACATGTGTGAGCACCATGTTCACTGCACCTTGGCACGTCAAAAGAGGCAGGGCGTGATGAAGGACAAAATTCTTGAGCGTATCATTTAGCCTAGAAGATTCTGATGACAATACTCCAAGGTAACTTTTATGGAGGCATTGGAGACGTGCAAGACTTGGCATCCTGTGATAAAAACCTTTCAATCTGTACACAGATTGAAGGAGGCAAATTAAACCACAGAAATTAAACCAAGGAAAGTTACCTTGTTGATTACCACTTCTATTAAATTGCCTTCAGTTTCTCTTCTAGCCACTTATCTGTGTTGGGTACCTTTTCATGTTCATATGTAGATCATCTTACCTCCTTGTTTTAACTTAGGGTCTTAACATAGAGGGACCCCTTCAATGACTTAGGAGACATGCAAGAAGAGAATAAAGGTTTTATTACTTCCAGGTCCTGAGGGTACTCAGCATGCCTGGAGACTGTGCATACAGAGGTCACGGGGAACCTGCAGGGAGAGAGATAGCGGGACCCATGGGTCAATGCCTCGTTGGAGTCTAGGGTGTTATATCAACACATTTCCTTCTGGGAGTTTTAATCGGTGGGTTTAAAGCAAGCAAGCAGAAGTTCCAGGGGGTCGCGCTGTGACTGAGAGATGATCACTGTGGCATATCTGTCCATGTGGGCTGTGGAGGTCAGTAGGGCCAAATAGGCTGCATCCAGCTGTCACATAGGGAGGTGGTCACAGGGAAGCAATTGTATAAGCAGATATCTGGATCGACCACACTGAGAAACTGGGACAAGGTATAGAATCAGACACTATCTCAAGGATGACTAAGTCCTGCTTCTAGAAATATGCTGGAAATGTATGCTGAGGCAACACACAATTAGAAGAGTTCATTATGCCCATATTTTTATGCCTTTGTTTTATTTTTCTGAATGGGGAGGGAAATCTCCAATTTATCCTTCACATGTATTAATACTATCTTCTGTAGGACCAGTTCTCTTTTTACTTGCATAAATATGAATTTTATTTATGAAACTTTTAATACCCTAGAAGTTCTTCCTTCCTTATATCATCCATCTTCCTTTTCATTTCTTTCTGTTGATATTTATGTCAGTTCTTGCCTCATTATATTTCACTTCTTTTTTTCATAGAGGCTGTATTTTCCTTTACTAGAGATGACATTTTTTGAATCTTTCTTCTTCTTCTTTTCTTTCTTTCTTTCTTTCTTTCTTTTTTTTTTTTTTTTTTTTTTATGTATTCATGCCCTGCGATTAATTTAAGAGTGTTCTCTTTTCCTGGTTTTAAGGTAATTTTTCAAGGGCCCCCCTTTTTTTTCTTTTGAGACAAAGTCTCACTCTTTCGCCCTGAGTAGAGTGCTGTGGTGTCATTGTAGCTCACAGCAAACTCACACTCTTGGGCTTACATGATCCTCTTGCCTCAGCCTCCCAAGTAGCTGGGACTACAGGCGCCCACCACTAAGCATTTTGAAATAATTAGTGGGTCAAACAAGAAATCACAAGGGATATTATTCAGCGGTTAAACCAAATCATTATAATAACATAAAATGTTGAAATTTGTTAGACAAAATAGTGCTTAGAGAGAAATTACATGCTTATGGTAGAAAAGAAAGAAGAACTAAATCAATTTTCTGAATTTTCATCTTTAAAATTAGAAAAAAGAACAAATTAAACCAAATACAAATAGAAAAAAGCAAATAAAACAAAGAACATTTTTCTAAATGGTACGTTTTTAAGTCACATCATATGACCCATCTGGGAATCACTGAGCTCCAAATACGGATGATGATGAAATATCTGGAGTCTCCTCAACTCAGGGCTTGTCTAAGTCTGAGCAGCCTTCCAGGACAGCTCCATAGTGTACTCGCCCATCTCAGATGTGGTCAAAATCCGACCTCTCTGCAAACTGCAGGCAAGCACCACGGGCTCCTCTGACCCCTGGATGCTGTTTGCCCCTTCTCTCCTTCATATTATCCTGTCGTCTTTCACCACACTTCAGATGCTTTACATAAGTTTAGCATGGAGCAAAGGTCTGGATGCTTCAGATGGTGCATGAATTAGGAAACGTAAGTGATCCTTTAACCAGGTTGTGGGTAGCCCCTCAAAATTCAACAAACAAGGAGACTCTCTAGCACAGAGTTAACTCCCTTGAATGGAGTATTTTTTCTTTTTTTATGCAATCTCTGGCATAACTTCTCAGACATTGACTCCACAAAATGTTATTTGTTTAGGTTCTCATCATAAACAGGAAGGAAGGGATTTGCAGAACTTTTCTTTATGCTTTATTTTCTTCATGAGTAATTAATTAGTAGCTTCAGATATTACCAAAGAGATTTTTAAAAAGTGACCCAGATGGTATTTGTTAGTATTTATGCTTTAAGTTTTTGATCATTTAAAACAGAAAAATGGGGAAATGGGTGATCGGCATTTACAACATTTGCAAGAAACAAGGCACATGCTACTTTCTCCCGGCAAACACACACGACAAGCATGGGACTTGAAACGCATCAGATGCAGATCTCAGATGAAGAAGGTCAGAGACGCAGGGGCAGCGGACAGCTCAAGCATGTGCCTCCCTCACCTGCCGGCTCCGGAGCCAGACCCCAGAGGGACTGGAAACCACACTCGTAGTTAATTACAATCTGGTTTTTTAAAAAGTTGGCCTTTTTGAGTCAAAGAATTCCCAGAGCACCCCTTCTCTTGGTCTCTTGAGAACAAAATAATCTTTCTGGCAACTGAATGGCCTTCCTCTATCCCAAACAATGAGTCAAGAGAGGGTAACGGTGAGGCTGTTGCTGCACCACTTTTTCTCTACTAGTTTGGTAGCCATATAAAAATGTCCACACTCCAGAGACGCCATGTTAGGCATTGTTTTTACCATAACATGAAGCAAAGTAGAAATGTTAAAAAGCAAGTTCATTTAGCTCTTTCAAAAGAATTAAGGTATGAGTTGACAACTGTGGAACTTTCTGACTGTAGTCATTAAATCCCTTTTCTGTGCCAGGCCCTTGACATAGCCAATAGGCTGTCATTTAGAATACCGAAAGACTAAATCGCCAAATGCCATCAGATTATTCATACTGTACTTGAGTGTGACCTTTGGGCCTGGGGAGAGATCTATTATTATTCACAATTATGGAGAGTTTCCTCTCAGATTTTCTCCTGTTCTATAGAACAGCCAGAGCTTTAGGCCTGAATCATGTGATTCACAGAGTCAACCAGAATGAAAAAGTACGAATATATTCAGTTATCTTATTTTATAACATCTAGGTCATAGTAGCTCTTGAGACTCGGAGATGTCATAGGAATTCTAGACCATATATTAAACAATTTTCTCTGCAATTTTGCATTCTGGACCTAATCTGAAAGCATCACATAACCATTCTGCAAAGCAGTTAATTCTATGGCAAACTGAAGAATGCAAAACCGTAATCCAACGCTAAGGCATATATTTTTTACTTCTAAATCACTTAGCCACTTAGCCTCAGAGATCAGTAACGTAATCAGTATCTAGCTCCATGTTTTCTGAACATAGAGATTAATAAATATCAATCCTTCTTACACTTGTCCATGGCCTGTGAAAAGAAAAAGAGATCCAAATATATAAATTGGGAAGTTTCTGTGGTCACCAGAGAGCACATAACAAAATGCCCTAAATGAGGGTGTCAGAGGAAAAGGGAAAGAGGTGAAGAGAGGTGAGTATGTTGGACGGACTTGGAACATATCAGAGAAGCCAGCTGGCACTGCAGGTGCACCTGTAAACAGTTTGCAAACATGTTTTATACTATTTATGGAGAAATTTCCCCCGAAGATATTGACCAATTAATTTTGTAATCATTCATACCATCTTTTGTTTTTAAGGAAGTAAGAGCAATGCATAAATAGAAAATTAATAAATAGCAGAGAGTAAAATTCTCTACTGTCCTTTGTTTTCTTTCAAATACACTACATTTTGCTTGCAATAAACACACCAACAGCCAACCTCTTCCCTTTTATGTTCACGGGGCCTTTTTCTTGTTCCTGAATTGGTTATTTATTGCTGAGTGTGACAAAGATGTTTTTGTAAAGAACATAGAAGATAGGAGTACACAGGGGGAATAATTCCTAAATATGACATTCAAAATGCTGCAATTTTTAAACTGATATCTGAAATGTAATATACAGAAAGAAACAGCTGCTGTTTTTTAAGAAGTACCTCCTGGGAACTACTGCTGAGCTTTTGTATCCTGATTGTAAGTGTTCTTCCGAGGGCATCATTGAGAAGATGTTCTGATGAGGAAAATTTATAAGTCAGCCTACTTATACTCAGCTTGATGGTTTGGAGTATGTGTGTACCTCTTTCATGTTTACATGGATGGAGCTGGAACATATTCTTCTTAGTAAAGTATCTCAAGAATGGAAGAAAAAGTATCCAATGTACTCAGCCCTACTATGAAACTAATTTATGGCTTTCATATGAAAGCTATAACCCAGTAATAACCTAAGAATATGGGGAAGGGGGAGAGGGA